>SJXQ01006551.1:296025-313595 GCA_006408695.1 Aepyceros melampus
CTGGACACCCAGCTTCCTTTTCTCCACATCCAGCCGTCACCCAGTCCCTCCAGCCCCAAGAAGCTGGCCCTCCCTTCTGCAGCCCCACCCATGGCCCCCAGCTGCACTCCTAGGCCAGGCCTTGCCACTTACTTGCCAGAGCTGGTACCTCAGTCTCCTCATGGCTCTGTCCTGCCCAGGACAGGCCTCCTATAACCACAGGTCTGACCACTGCCTACAACCCTCCCTGGCTTCTGGCCCTCAAGACCATGCCATCCTGGTTTTCCCCAGCTTGGCTCAGCCATCAGCACTCAACCCTCCTGGTGCCCTGAGCACACCCAGACTCTCAAGTCTCCAGGCCTCTGCAGATGCCAGGAGCAGGGCCACTTCCATCTACAGTACCCCTCAGTGCTCTCTGCCAGGGGCACAGAGATCAGAATGCTGGCTCCGGTGGTGACAGATGAAGGGAGTCTTCCCCCAGACTCCAGGCCCATGAGTCCAACCACTTACTCCATGTCTCATGTTGGTTGTCAAGATGCATCTCAACAGTGTGTCCAAACACACACACACACACACACACACACACATACACACTCATGCATGTACAAACACACAGGCACACACACGCACTCACATTCCTCCTGCTATCACCTCAACCCTTCCAGTTGCTCAGGCCAGAAGTCCCAGGGCTGCCTTTGACTCCTCTCTTCCTCTCCCAGCCCCTAAGCAACCCTTTAGCACAGGGACCAGCTCCATCTTCCAAACCCATCAGACTCGCCCCCAACACTGCCATCCGGTCTCCACCTCTCTGCCTCAGCCCACCACACAGCCCCCAGGGAGTCCTTTTAAAACTGCTCACAAACTGTCCCTCCTCCTCTCCAAACCCTCCTGCAGGTTCTCCCTCTCAGAGTCAAGCCAAGTCAGGGAAGGTAGCCAAACATACCAAGTGAAAATACAGGACAGTGGAAATACAGGACCTCTGAAATTTAAATTTCAGAGACAGGCAAATTAGACTGGGACATGCTTATATTAAAAAGTCATTTATTGTTTAACTGAAATTCACATTTAACGGGATGTTCTGTGTTTTTCCAGCAGCCAGGCCCGCCCCCGCCCTCCCCTCCCCCAGGCTCGCGTCAGCCCCACTCTCCCTGGCAGCCCGGGCTGGCCTTCCCCAGGGCCGCTCAAGCGATTCTTCCACATCCCGGACAGTTTCCTCGGCCTACAGAATTTTCCTCTACACACTTGTGACCTGCCCCCTCGCCCGCTCCAGTCTCTGCTCAGACGGAACCTGCCACCAAGGCCTGCCCTGACCCCAGACGCAACAGCAAGCACCCCTGCTGCTTCGCTTCCTCTTCTCCACAGCCCGTGTCCCCGCCCACCAGAAAGTCGTCTCCTCGAAGGCAGAGATTTGTCTGTTTTGTTCACAACTGTATCCCTACACTTAGCACTGTGCCTGGCACATCATTGTCAGTAACTATTTGTGGAATAAATGACGTCTCTGCTGGCCCGCCCCCACGTTGCCTGGCAACGCCTCCTCAAACTGCAGGGACCGCTGCCCGGCCTCTGCTGACCACACTCGGGGGGCACCAGGAAGGAAGCATCACCCCTCGTCTGTGCTCCCGGCCGCCGAGGCTGCCCCCAGACACAGCACAATCTAGCCTATCCTGGTTGATGCACTCCCACAGCTCCAAGGAACGCAGGTGTGCTGGCCTGATTTCCTAAATAAAAAAAAAAAAGAAAGAAATGTGGAACTTCCCTGGGGGTCCACTTAAGAATCTGTGCTCCCAATTTTGGGGACGGGGGTTCAATCCCTGGTCGGGAAACTAAGATCCTGCATGTTGCATGGTGAGGCCTAAAAAAAAAACTGTGATAGGGATGAGCCACGTGTTAATGAGGATGGTGTGTGAGACAGTAGATTTAAAATATCTGGAGAAAATCCAGGCTGCAGAGTCTGAAATCAACAGCTCTCCTTAACTTGCATTAGAGCCGTTCTCTCCCCCTTTACAGGCATCCCCACTCGTCTAGGGACCATACCAAGTGGGAATCGTGTCCCATTCCCTTGTTTACCCCCAGTGCCTGATCGATGGGAGGTGCTCAGTAAACGTGAAGAAATGAGCAAAGTGCATATGTAAGTGAGTAAAGAATTAAATAGCTTAGGAAACAAAGAGAGTTCTAGTCTAAGGCTTTCAGAGGGGCTGGTTTGAGACCCCCATCCCTAAAGGTAAGAGTCTAGGTGTTTAGCTCTGCTGAGCAAAGAAGGAGAAGGAAGAGGAGCCAGTCCTCCCTCTAGCCCACATCCCGTCAAGCTCATCCATGTTAGCATCCTCTCAGCAGCCCTGAAAGGGGCTCCTGAGACTCCTGGTCCAGATGGAGAGATGGAGCCCCAAGGAGACGCAGCCGTTTGCAGAAGGTCACACTGTGAGTGGTAAGAGGTGAGGCTGGGGTCTCAGCTATGGCCGAGCTGCCTCGCCCCAGGTTACAATGACCATGGCAGAAAGGGCACTCTGCTCCCTGGATGCTCCTTCGCAAAGTTCAGGGAGGCCCCCTGAGCAGGGAGGCGGAACAAGTCAGACTGCACAAGAGAATAGACCCTGTGGCTTTGCTCCAGTCTTCCCACTGGCTGTACAGGGGACCCAGCCTGGCTCTCATCCCGTGTCTACACTGTTCCCTTCTGCCTCTAACCACAGTTTCTGGGCCCACACTAGCTTCAGAGTCAGGCCGATGTAGGTGCCTGCCCGGAATCACTGCATTTGTCTCAACATTTTTTGATATTAATATCATTCTGGACTAATGAGTCCAGCCCACTTCATCCCAGCTGGAGCCTCGGATGTCTGCTGATTAATTTGTGCAGAGCTCACTTGTGGAGGGAGGTAAGGGGGAAGGGGGGAAGGAAGAGAAAGGAGGGAGAGGGAGAGCTGCATGGCTTCCAGAGTAGAAACAGGTTTCCTCTGCTCACCAGTGATTTTCCCCAGGTTCTTAAGCCCTCTGCCAGTGATGGGCGCAGAAACGAGGAGGCCCCTCCCTTGCCGGGTACTTGCTGTCCCAGTTCAGGGGGAGGAGACGTGTGCTTTCTCCAGGCTGCAAAAGCGTGGGCTAGAGGAGAGCCCTCAGCAGGGACTGGAAGAGCAGGCTTCTGGCTCATGCCAGCCCTGCCCAGTGTTGCCTGGGGGCAGGAGTTGTCCTCTCTGAGCCTTGTTTTCCTTATCAGAGACATAGGAGCAAAGACCCCAGTAGAGCATAGTTAGTTTGAACTCAGATTTGTCAACTTGGCTTCCATTTCCAATCCCCCATTTGGGGCCAGGCGGCCTTGAGCAAACCACTTAACCTGTATAACGGGACAGTGAACAGCAGCTACCTGAGCTGCAAGGATTGAACAAGCTCATAAAAGTGCAGTGCTCAGCCTGGCACTCAGCAGGACCCAGTACTAAATGATCAGCAGCTAACCATCACCACACCCAGCAATAGTCAACTGATGAAGCAAAGCCTTGTGACTCCACTCAGCAGTATTACACAGCTACCAAAAAGGATACGCAGAAGTTTACAGGGTGGCCCGGGAAATGTCCCTGTTCGAATGACTGCAATATACCTGTGAGAGAATCTCATCTCCCTTTCACAGCAGGGCTGGCCAAGTCTCAGAGAAAGGATTTGATTCATCCCAGGCCCCTGGGGAAGCACACAGCTGAGCTGGAGACAAAGACAAGGAAGATCAGCCTCACAGTGAAATCTCTTTCCTCTTTGCCATGATCCCTGCACGTCAAATTTAAAAAACTGATTTATTAAAATCATGAGCCTGTGGACATTTCATTCTGGTTCCTGTCCATGTGACTGTGATATTTTTGTGCCATAGATAATCATTTTTTAAGGCAGATAATAATCTCCGTCCCATGTTCCCCACTTGGCTGACATGCTGATCAAAGGAGCTAATGGCTGTGGGAAGGTTTTGGAAATAGAAAATGGCTGGGCCCCAGGAAGCAATGGTCAGCATCATTATAGGACCTGGGTGACTGAGCTTAATGTTAAACACCCATTCATTTATTCAACAAACATGCATAATGTCTAAAGGTACATGTTCTAGGCTTATGGCAGAAAGTGAAGAGGAACTAAAGAACCTCTTGATGAAAGTGAAAGAGGAGTGTGAAAAAGCTGTCTTAAAACTCAACATTCAAAAAATTAAGATCATGGCATCCAGTCTTATCACTTCATGGCAAATAGATGGGGAAACAGTGGAAACAGTGACAGATTTTTATCTTGGGGGGCTCCAAAATCACTGCAGATGGTGACTGCAGCCATGAAATTTAAAGATGCTGCTTCTTGGAAGAAAAGCTATGACCAACCTAGACAGCATATTAAAAAGCAGAGACATTACTTTGCCAACAAAGGTCCATCTAGTCAAAGCTATGGTTTTTTCAGTAGTCATGTATGGATGTGAAAGTTGGACTGTAAAGAAGGCTGAGCACCAAAGAATTTATGCTTAAAAGCATAAAAAGCACAGTTTAAAAACTGTGGTGCTGGAGAAGGCTCTTGGGAGTCCCTTGGGCTGTGAGGAGATCTAACCAGTCCATCCTAAAGGAAATCAGTCCTGAATATTCATTGGAAGGATTAATGCTGAAGCTGAAGCTCCAATACTTTGGCCACCTGATGTGAAGAGCCGACTCACTGGAAAAGACCCTGATGCTGGGAAAGATTGAAGGCAGGAGGAGAAGGGGACAACAGAGGATGAAATGGTTGGATGGCATCACCGACTGGATGGACATGAGCTTGAGCAAGCTCCAGAAGTTAGTGATGGACAAGGAAGCCTGGTGTGCTACAGTCCATGGGGTCACAAAGAGTCAGACATGACTGAGCAACTGAATTGAACATGTTCTAGGCTTAGAAGATAGAGCAGTGAACAGAAGAGATGATACTCCTGGTCCCTTGAAGCTGACATCCTTCAGCTTCGGGAGACAGACCATAAACAGACACTAGTGTTACAAGGAGAAGAAAGCAAGATAAGGGCACTGGGGAGTGAGGTTCTTTGTCTATAGTGTCATGGAGGGCTTCTCTGGTAAGGTGACTTGGAGGCTGAGTGTTTTGTTTTGTTTTTCCTTTATTTGGAAGCTAAGTTTTAAACAAAGTATGAAGGTAAATGATGATATCAAAAGCAAATGCATTCTAGCTCAAGGGAGCAGCAGCAAGTGCAAAGGCCCTGAGGCAGGAGTATACCTTTGATGTTCAAGAAATGCCAAGGCCAGTGTGGCAAAGGTGAGTGAGGGGAGAATGATTAAGAAAGGGGGTCCAGCAGGGATGCAGAGACTGTAGGGCCTTGCAGGCCATTGTAAGAGCCTCAGATTTATATGGCTCAACTCAAGGATTTACTTTACCATTTTCTCATTTGGTGTATTATTTACATTGCCTTTTCCTTCCAACAATTCCCCATTTCTGACTGGATCAAACCAAATTCATTGACACAGCACTCAAGGCCTTCCAGAGTCCTGGCCCCCATGTAACTTTCCAGCGTCCAGTCTCTTGGTTTCCCATGCCCCACTCTCAACCCCTCCACCCACCTCTGTGCCTTCACCCATGCAGTTCCCTCTGCCTGGCCTCACTGAGGCTCACACTTAACAAATATCTGGCGAGCACCCATTAGGTGCCAGGCCCTACAGGAGGTATCGGGGGAAACGGAAACATCTGCCCGCTGTCCCTATTCTTCTGGCCTCTAGCAGAGAGGACAAGCCAGGAAAGTGTGGGGAAATGAGTGTGTGATTCCCAGAGCTGTGGGGCCATGGCAAAGGCTAACAGGGTCCCCACTCTGGGCTGGGGGTCGGTCAGGATGACCCAAGAATGAGCAGCAGTCAGCCCAGGGCAGAGGTGGGGAGGAAGAACCTGCCCCTGGAGAGCAGCCAGAGGAGAGGGAAGAGCAAGAGGCCAGCCTCGCATGGCCCTGTGGACGAGCTCAGGGTCAGGCCTTGATACCGAGGCCCGTGTAGGGCTTGGTGGCCAGAGGCTCAGCTGACGGCCCGCCTGGCACATCCTCTGTGCCAGCTTCCTCCTGGGTATCTGAACCAGGCCAGGAAGGCAGTTCAGCAAATAGGCAGCACCCGCCCGGCTCAGCGCTGGGTAAACAGGACTCTGCCCTGCAACTGCTGCCTCAGCTCAGCCCGCAGCTGCCCGGGGATCAATATTTGCCTAGAGCCCCATGTCTCCTAATCAGTGTTGGGGCATCTGCCAGGCAGACCTGACCTGAGGGGAGCTGGCAGGAAAGGGATCAGCCTCAGGGGACCCCCATGTCTCACTCTCTGGGGTGCTGGGGTGCAGGACCCAGACCTGGAAGACCCTCGGCCAGGGCACACTTGAAGGTCTCTGCCTGTGTTCAGTGGGGTCTCGGGAAACCTCATGCCAGCTGGAAAGCCAAGAACAGAGTGAGCTGGAGAAGGACAACCCACTGCCACACCCAGCCACAGAGGAGCAGCCAGTGCCCTCCGCCTTTCTCACTCACTTCCCCTCCCCCTGCTCCTTCTGAATACAGTACATTCTACATCTGGCAGGGGAGATGGGGACTAGAAAACCGTACTCCTCCTCTCTGTGCCTTTTGAATGATTTACCTTGTGCATTATTCAAAAGAGTATTCAAATGAGTAAACTATAAGGTAATATGTGTTCATAATTTTGGTTATTTATTTTACAGTAGGTCCCTATTGGTTACCTATTTTAAATACAGAAGTGTGTACATGTTAATCCCAAACTCCCAACCTATCCCTCCCCTCCAACCTTCCCCTGCTGGTAACCATAAATTCATTATCTAAGTCTGTGAGTCTGTTTCTGTTTTGTAAATAAGTTCACTTGTATCATTGTTTTTAGATGTTCATTTTTTTTTTTAATTATAAAGAAGAATGTATGAGTTGCAAATGAAAGTTCCCTCTGATCTTGCTTTCCAACAGAACCTCATCTGAACTTGAGTGAGATTTCATTTTTGTTATAAATAGCATCACGTGGTACATTCTGCTTTCTACCTACATGTACGCCCGGGACTCCCTGCCACACTCACACATCCAGGGTCACCTCCTGCTTCTCACTCACTGAATTTGTTCTGTAGTTTGGATGTACTGTGATTCATTACACAGTCCCCTTTTGATGGGCATTTGTTTCTAGTTTGTTGCCATTACAAATATTATTGTACTGAATGTCCTTTTACCTGTATCTTTGCATATTTGCTGAAGTTGATTTGTGGAATAAATTTCAAGCTGGAGGCCTAGTGGCTTGTTCATGTTCACATTCAACAGAATTGCCAAATTACCCTCCATAATGCCAATGCCGTCCTCATGAAAGTGCTCATTTCCCCATCCCCAGGTATAAGACAACCTTTAGCTCTTTGTTAAGCTTATGGGTGAAAAATGTACCTCATTTTTATTTCTATTTCTTAATTATTAGTGGGGTTAGACATCTTTTAGGCGTGTGCTTGTTATTTGTATTTCTTTTTTCGTGAACCGTGAACTTCATACACTTTGAACAGTTTTTGGGTAGGGCTTTTCTTTCTTTATTTCAAGAATATATCAACAGTGTTTTGGCACCTAATCTGTGGTGGATATTGTATTCAACAACCTCTCAAGAAATAGGAAAAAGTATGTCCACACCCAGGCAAGGGATGGAGGCAGTCCCAAGACAAAAGACAGCCAACAAGCTTTGAATCTTATGAAACTCAAAGCACCTGCTTACAAGTGGACTGGGTCTCCATTTTCTTGTCAGTAAAGTAGAAAAATACAGTAATTCCTGTTCATTAGTGAAAAAAGCACAAAATTGTTTGTATAAATCAGAATAATTCAGAAGCAACTGGCAGAAAACCAATCAAAACTGGTAAAAACACAAAAAGGAAATGTATTGATTCATGTGAATAAAAGCGTGGGTTTCAGGAATGCTTGGCTCTAGGTGCTCAAACAACATCACCAAGATGAGGCTTCATCTTGCAGTTCTGCTTTCCCTTGTATTCTCAACCTAAACATATTAAGATGGCCCTCAGCAGATCAACGCATATCTTTTTGGTTCAATAGCCCATGAAGAGTAACTATTTTCCAGCAGCTCCAGCAAAAATCCAGAGACCAGTTTTGATTGGTCCTGACAGGGTCACAGGTCTGTCATCAAGCTAATCATTCAGGTCTAAGTGATAGATTATATAAGATGAGGGTTAAGAGTGAGTCCTGTATGAAGCATATAGCTGGAATATGAGAATGGGAAATTTTGACTGCCATTACTAAAAGAAAAAACAGGCTAAAATTACAGCTGTCCCTACACTGGATTCTAGCCCTGCCTTGTCTGTGTACCCCTGGACAAGTCATTGCTTCTCTCTGGCCCTTGAGTTCCTCACCTGTAAAACTTGGACTTTAAATTCAATCACTGATTTTGATCTTTTACAGATCAAAATCTGTCTCTTGGCAGATTTCCATCTCTCTGAATCAGTGACTTACATCCTTCCTCCTACTATTTTATGACACTATCCAGTTAACCTGCCTCAGTTCAGACGAAAGGGACTCTGGGAAATGCAATCTTTCTTTGCCAAGAAAAGGAAAATGATAAAAATTTTGGCACCTCTGCCGCAAACTCTGTAACATTTACTTATTATAAGGTCAATCACTTAGAACAATGATGTTGTTTTAAAGGATCAAGAAGAATAGGAAATTAGATATTTGATATGGTTGACAGATACAATCATGTTTCAGTCTCAGCACTGACTTTTTAAAGTCCTGTCCTTTTTAAAATTGTAAATATCAAGAAAATCCCAAGTTGCAAGGAATGCAAGGTGGAAATGCTCGTGGCATTTAAAAGTTTGCTTTGCGATTTCAGTATTCTCTGTAATTACACAAACAGAGACAGAGGAGAAACTTTAGTGTCAAGCCTGCACTCAACATGGAGGAGAAAATGGCAGCCCACTCCAGGATTCTTGCCTGGAAAATTCCATGGACAGTGGTGCCTGGCAGGCTACAGTCCATGGGATTGCAAAGAGTCAGATACAACTGAGGGACTGAGTGGGCAGGCTGCACTCAGTCCAGGTAACCGAACATGTAAGAAGCCGTGCTGGTCGTCTCTGCAATATTAATATTTAGCATGCAAGATATCTGAGGGGTTTTGTTGTATTGGCTACAAGGTTTAAATAATTGAACATGTTTAAACTGTGAAGTTCAAGCATGACACTCATGGAGCCCTCTGCTTTGGCGAGCACAGTGCTAGGTGCTCTGTGAGCTTTCCAATGCGTGCACCTAAGTGGAGTCCTGCTGGGTGTCCTCCTGCAAGATGCTTCACTTCATCAGGCTTTGGTTTCCTCATATGTCATGGAATCCCTCGCGAACCCAAGGAAATCGAACAGAGAGACAAAAAGTTTTTAAAAACAAAAGGACAGACCAAAATGTGTCACTGTAACATGCAGACATCAGTGACTCCATTGGTGGCTTTAATTTAACAATCGGCAAAGACCATTAAGCATGAAGCTCCAGTTTTAACAGACCAAAACAGCCAAATAAAGGCAATTTTGCATACAATACAGCTGATCCCTGAACAACATGGATTGGAACTGTGAACGTCCACTTAGTGTAGACTTTTCTTCTGTAATAAATACTACAGTACCACACAATCCACAAAGAGTGGATCCATGGATGCGAAACGGCAGGTACAGAGGAACTGTAGAAATATAGGGCCAACTGGAGGTTACAAGCTGATCTTCAACTGTGTGGAGGGTCCTAATATATGAAACTGGTAGCCCGTGGTTCTTTTCTAGACCACAGACATATTTTATTTTAAAAACACAAACTGAGATATTTCACATGACAAACAAATTTCTGGTCTCTCTTTAGAAGAAAAAGCTCCTACACAAACACATATGAGAAAGTCGTTGTGATCCTGGGTTGGGCAAAGACGTCTCTGCGACACAACAGCAAAAGAATGACCAATACAGTACAAGAGAAAGTTGATAAACTGGACACCATCGAGATTGAGACTTTCTTCTCTTCAAAGACAATGTTAAGAGAAGGAAAAGATTTCATACTGGAGAGAACGTATTTGCAGATTGAATATTTCATGTAGAACAATCTGTATCTTGACATACAAAGAACCCTGAAATCTTTGAGGCCATAAATCTTTTTTATCTATCATATAAATAGTTAAGACTATATTTATATGAAATGTCCAGAATAGGAAAACCCACAGAGAAAGAGGGAGGGGGAATTGGTGGTGGGAGTTGGGGGTGATGGATAAAAGGTATGAGATTTCTTTTTGAGGTGATAAAAATGTCTTAAAGTTGACTGTCGTGATGGCTACACAATTGTTTGAATATACTAAAAATCATTGAATTGTAGACTTTATTTTTAATTGGAGGATAATTGCTTTACAACAAATATTGTGTTGGTTTCTGCCCTACATCAACATGAATCTGCCATAGTTATACATATGTCCCCTCCCCCTGGACCTCCTTCCCCTTCCCGCCATGTCCCATGCGTCTGGTTCGTAACAGAGCCGCAGGTCTGAGCTCCCTGTGTCAGAGAGCAAATGCCCACTGGCTGTGTTTTCCATATGCTGATGTGTGTGTTTCGGCGCTGCCCTCCCACTTCGTCCCACCGTGCCCAGAAGTCTGTTCTTTATATCCGCGTCTCCAGTGCTGCTCTGCAAACAGGTTAATCAACACCATCTTTTTAGGTGCCATGTACTTGCATTAATGTATATGTTTTTCTCTTTCTGACTTACTTCACTGTATATAATAGACTCTAGGTTCATCCACCTCATTAAAACCGACTCAACTGCATTCCTTTTTATAGCTGAGTAACATTCCGTTGTGTGCATATACATACATATATATACACCACAATTTCTTTATCCATTCATTTGTTGATGGATATCTACGTTGCTTCCATGTACTACTTATTGTAAATAGTGCTGCAGTGAACATTGGGTACATGCGTCTGTTTCATTCTGGTTTCCTTGGGGTATATGCCCAGTAGTGGGATTGGTGGGTCATATGATAGTTTTATTCCTAGTATTTAAAGGAATTTCCATATTGTTCTCCATAGAAGCTGTATCAATTTACATTCCCACCAACGGAGCAACAGGGTTCCCTTTTCTCCACACCCTCTCCAGCATTTATTGTTTGTAGATTTTTTTGATGATGGCCATTCTGACCAGTGTGAGATGATTCCTCACTGTAGTTTTGATTTGCATTTCTTTAATAGTGAGGGATGTTGAACATTTATTCATGTGTTTATTAGCCACCTGTTTGTCTTCTTTGGAGAAATGTCTGTTTAGGTATTTTGCCTACTTTTGATTGGGTTGTTCGTTTTTCTGGTAGTAAGCTGCTGAGCTGCTTTGTGTATTTTGGAGATTAATTATTTGTCAGTTATTTCATTTGCTATTATTTTCTCCCATTCTGAGGGCTGTCCTTTCACCTTGCTTATAGTTTCCTTCGCTGTGCAAAGCTGTTAAGTTTAATTAGGTCCCACTTGTTTATTTTGTTTTTATTTCCATTACTCTAGGAGGTGAGTCATAGAGGATCTTGCTGTGATTTAGGTCGAAGAGTGTTCTGCCTATGTTTTCCTCTAAGAGTTTTACAGTTTCTAGTCTTACATTTAGGTCTTTAATTCATTTTGAGTTTATTTTTGTGAACAGTGTTAGGATGTGTTCTAATTCCATTTTTTCACATGTCCAGTTTTCTCAGCATCTCTTATTGAAGAGACTGTCTTTTCTCTATTGTATATTTCTGCTTCCTTTGTCAAAGATAAAGTGCCCATAGATGTGTGGGTTTATCTCTGGGCTTTCTATCAGAAAGAGATATTAAGGGAACAATCCCATTCACCATTACAACAAAAAGAATAAAATACCTATGAATACACCTACCTAAAGAGACAGAAGACCTATATGCAGAAAACTGTAAGACACTGATGAAAGAAATCAAAGATGACATGAACAGATGAAGAGATATACCATGTTCTTAGACTGAAAGAATCAATATTGTGAAAATGACTATACTACCCAAAGCAATCTACAGATTCAGTGCAATTCCCTATCAAAGTATCAATGGTATTTTTCACAGAACTATTAATAGAACAAAAAAATGTTACAATTTGTATGGAAACACAAAAGATTCCAAGTAGCCAAAGCAATTTTGAGAAAGAAGAAGGAGCTGGAGGAATCAACCTTTCAGACTTCAGACTATACTACAAAGCTAGAGTCATCAAGACAGTATGGTACTGGCACAAGGACAGAAATATAGATCAATGGAACAAAATAGAAAGTCCAGACATAAATCCATGCACCTATGGACACTTTATCTTTGACAAAGGAGGCAAGAATATACAATGGAGAAAAGACAGTCTCCTCAATAAGTGATGCTGAGAAAACTGGACATGTGAAAAAATGGAATTAGAACACATCCTAACACTGTTCACAAAAATAAACTCAAAATGAATTAAAGACCTAAATGTAAGACTAGAAACTGTAAAACTCTTAGAGGAAAACATAGGCAGAACACTTTCGACCTAAATCACAGCAAGATCTTCTATGACTCACCTCCTAGAGTAATGGAAATAAAAACAAAAATAAACAAGTGGGACCTAATTAAACTTAACAACAGCTTTGCACAGCGAAGGAAACTATAAGCAAGGTGAAAGGACAGCCCTCAGAATGGGAGAAAATAATAGCAAATGAAATAACTGACAAAGAATAAATCTCCAAAATACACAAAGCAGTTCAGGCAGCTTACTACTAGAAAAACGAACAACCCAATCAAAAAGTAGGCAAAATACCTAAACAGACATCTCTCCAAAGAAGACAAACAGGTGGCTAATAAACACATGAATAAATGTTCAACATCCCTCACTATTAAAGAAATGCAAATCAAAACTACAATGAGGTATCATCTCACACTGGTCAGAATGGCCATCATCAAAAAGTCTACAAACAATAAATGCTGGAGAGGGTGTCTTACCTGTTAGTGGTAACACAACTGGTATGGCCACTATGGAGAACAGTGTGGAGATTCCATTAAAAAACTAGGAATAAAACTGCCATATGACCCACCAATCCCACTACTGGGCATATACCCCAAGGAAACCAAAACTGAACAGATGCATGTACCCCAATGTTCACTGCAGCACTGTTTACAATAGGAAGGACATGGAAGCAACCTAGGTGTCCATTGGCAGATGAATGAATAAGGAGGTTGTGGTACATATATACAATGAAATATTACTCAGCTATAAAAAGGAACACATTTAAGTCAGTTCTAATGAGGTGAATAAACCTGGAGCCTATTACACAGAGTAAAGTAGGTCAGAAAGAGAAAGACAAATACTGTTCATTAATACACATATATATGGAATTTCAGTTCAGTTCAGTCACTCAGTCATGTCCGACTCTTTGCAACCCCATGAATCGCAGCACGCCAGGCCTCCCTGTCCATCACCAACTCCCAGAGTTCACTCAGACTCATGTCCATCGAGTCAGTGATGCCATCCAGCCATCTCATCCTCTGTCGTCCCCTTTTCTTCCTGCCCCAATCCCTCCCAGCATCAGAGTCTTTTCCAATGAGTCAACTCTTTGCATGAGGTGGCCAAAGTACTGGAGCTTCAGCTTTAGCATCATTCCTTCCAAAGAAATTCCAGCGCTGATCTCCTTCAGAATGGATTAGTTGGATCTCCTTGCAGTCCAAGGGACTCTCAAGAGTCTTCTCCAACACCACCGTTCAAAAGCATCAATTCTTCAGTGCTCAGCCTTCTTCACAGTCCAACTCTCACATCCATACATAACTACTGGAAAAACCATAGCCTTGACTAGATGGACCTTAGTCGGCAAAGTCATGTCTCTGCTTTTGAATATACTATCTAGGTTGGTCAGGACTTTTCTTCCAAGGAGTAAGCGTCTTTTAATTTCATGGCTGCAATCACCATCTGCAGTGATTTGGGAGCCAAAAAAAATAATAAAGTCTGACACTGTTTCCACTGTTTCCCCATCTATTTCCCATGAAGTGATGGGACCAGATGCCATGATCTTCATTTTCTGAATGTTGAGCTTTAAGCCAACATTTTCAGTCTCCTCTTTCACTTTCAACAAGAGGCTTTTGAGTTCCTCTTCACTTTCTGCCATAAGGGTGGTGTCATCTGCATATCTGAGGTTATTGATATTTCTCCCGGCAATCTTGATTCCAGCTTGTGCTTCTTCCAGTCCAGCATTTCTCATGATGTACTCTGCATATAAGTTAAATAAGCAGGGTGACAATATATAGCCTTGATGTACTCCTTTTCCTATTTGGAACCAGTCTGTTGTTCCAATCCAGTTCTAACAGTTGCTTCCTGACCTGCATACAGGTTTCTCAAGAGGCAGGTCAGGTGGTCTGGTATTCCCATCTCTTTCAGAATTTTCCACAGTTTACTGTGATCCACACAGTCAAAGGGTTTGGCATAGTCAATAAAGCAGAAATAGATGTTTTTCTGGAACCCTCTTGCTTTTTCCACGATCCAGCAGATGTTGGCAATGTGATCTCTGGTTCCTCTGCCTTTTCTAAAACCAGCTTGAACACTGGAATTTCACGGTTCACATATTGCTGAAGTCTGGTTTGGAGGATTTTGCATTACTTTACTAGCATGTGAGATGAGTGCAAATGTGTGGTAGTTTTGAGCATTCTTTTGCATTGCCTTTCTTTGGGATTGGAATAAAAACTGACCTTTTCCACTCCTGTGGCCACTGCTGAGCTTTCCAAATTTGCTGGTATATTGAGTGCAGCACTTTCACAGCATCATCTTCCAGGATTTGAAATAGCTCCACTGGAATTCCATCGCCTCCACTAGCTTTATTCGTAGTGATGCTTCCCTTAGAGATGGTACTGATCATCCTACTTTCAAGGCAGCAAAGGAGACACAGACGTAAAGAATAGAATTCTTTACTCAGTGGGAGAAGGCGAGGGTGGAATGGTTTGAAAGAATAGTATAGAAACATGTACATAAGTAAGATAGACGACCAGTGCAAGTTCAAAGCATGAAGGAGGGCACCCCAAGCCAGTGCTCTGAGACAACCCAGAGGGCTGGGGTGGGGTGGGGGTTGGGGAGTCAGGATGGGAAGGACACATGTATACCTGCAGGCAATTCATGTAGATGTATGGCAAAAACCATCACAATGTTGTAATTATCCTCCAATCACAATTAATTAAAAAAAAAAAAACCTCTCAAGCAAACCCATGAGGGATGAGGAAGGAAACTTAGAAGAGGATCAGAAAATAATTTGGGACCTGATTGAGTAAAGCTTTTAATGCCAGTATAAGAATTCCAGCGTTTATCCTGTGGGCCACAAACAGTTCTTCATCTTCTCTCACATGTGGCAAATTATTCTTTTCCCCCTGTGCTTGGAAGGCTGTCCCCTCAGCCTTGACGCTCTCGTCATTCAGGTCTCTGCTTAGATGGTCATCAGAGGAGCTTCCCTGCCCTCACTATATAACAGTGCTCAGTCTCACCCAGCAGCACACCCGATACCCTTACCCCACTACTCTTGTTTCCATTAACACTTAGAACCACCTAACAATCTTCCTGTTCACTGTCTTTATCGCCCACTACAACATAAGATCAATGACAGCAGGAATGCTGTTTAGTGCTGTGTCCCCCAGGCCCACAACAGTATCTGAGTCAGTACGGAAGTCTGATAAAATATTTATTGAATAAATGAATCCAAATTTTACAGATGAGGAAATGAGGCCTTTGCAGCTAGTAAGTGGTAGAGTGGGGACCCAGACCCAGAGATTATGTTAGTTGGTTGAAAGAATGTTCTTTTAACCAGGATCCCATGGAGGGATCTCAGGGTCTAGTCCGTGGAGTCAGAAAGACCTTGGCTTAAATTAGTGACTTCTTGTCATTTTGGAATCACTGATACTTTTAAGAATCTGTTGAAGATTTTAATGTTTTCTCTTAGACAAAAGTGCAAACATGAAACATTTTGCAGGTGATTTCAAGGAGCTCACGGACACTCTTTGGTGTCTTTGATGAGTGTCCTGGCTTGTGTCTCTAGACGAGTCACCTCAGCCCTCTGAGCCTCACTCACTGCTCTAAAGGGGAGACAATGAGGCTGATCTCACAGGGTTGAGAGAAGATCCAACCAGCTCAGCACAAACGCCCAGGGTTCAAACCCGTCATTCGCCATCCCCATCTCTACCTGAGCCACCTTGGGGCTGGGGTCCCAGGCCAGCTCATGTGACTCTCAGACCCTTATTTTCTATAAGCCCTGGTTGCCCCACCAGGGAAGATGTATTATTGCTCATTTAACAGAATGGATCAAGTGAGATAGTGAAAATCCTCAGGAAACACTAAAACCCTGGAAATGTTTCCCAAGACATCTCTGAGTGCCATAAATTGCTTTATTGTTTCAATTTCGGCTACAAAGAACATTCTGCAGACCCAGCCTAAGGAGTTCAGAGATAATGCAGGTCAAATCCCATTACACCAAATCCTATTAGAGTGCCACCCTCTCCTGTAGGCTCTCTCACTGCTGGCTTATGGCTCCGCTGGGGAGGTCAGGCCAACTTGCCTTGTCTCCTGCCAAGCCTGCACAGAGCCTGGCGCGTTGTGGAGCTCCATGGAAAACTCTCCTCTCGTTTGCAGTCAAGAACTTGTTGTCTAGTTCACAGGATTTCTGTTTTAACAAGATGCCAACATGTAATAGTTGAGAAGGTTCATAAACAAATTGAGGTTTTTGGCCTCTATTGGAAAATCGATGCTTTCTACCCGAGGTCTGGTTTCCACATGTGGAGACAGTCAGCTGGGGATGAACTGCAGCTGCTCCTTGTCTCTTCCAGTGGCACCTGTCATGTGTCCTCCAGTCCTTGCAGTCCCCATAGTTCCTATGCATACGCAGCATGTATGTCTAACTCCAGCCTCACATCAACAGACATGCCAGCCAGGTTCCCTATTGTATATCCTAGGAGCACTGTAGAAAGCCCATCTCAAGAACCAACTTCTATAGCCCATAAGAAAGTTCCATGAACTAACTACTAACAACCCCATATCACAGATGCTGAAAGGCTCCAAAAGACAAAGAAACCCACCCAAGACCACAAAGCTTTGATAAGAGATAAGAGACAATAAGACAGATATTTACAGACAGAATTGAGACACAACCATGAATTCCTATTAACCGAGGATAGAGTAACCTGTAACAATGGTCCTACTTATTGAAAGCAAAAGTCACTGCAACTACACTCTGCCCTGAAACTCTGAGCCAACCAGACCTGGTTTCAAATCTGAACTCTGCTGTATGCAACCACAAGACTTCACTTCCTCTATCTCGTGTCTCTCAAATGGAGCCTGGAAGAACTTCCTTTCAGGGTTCTTCCCTCAGCCTTCATGATGTTGGTCAATGAATCCAGAAAATGCCACCCTGCCTCAAGAATGCAATGAGAGTCAGCATAAGGTTTTGGCTTGCTTTGGTTCTATACAGCCTCTCTGAGGAGCTGTAGAACAAAAGGCAGTTTCCTAAAAATCTTTGAGCCAGGCAGCCATAGTTGAAACTGAGGCCTAAAGAAGTTATTTGGAGTATCCTATCTGATTGGAATAATATGATGAGGGAATGGTAATTCTCTGGGACTTATACTGGTGGCCAAAA
>SJXQ01006552.1:7221-18039 GCA_006408695.1 Aepyceros melampus
GAAGAGTTGACTCATTGGAAAAGACTCTGATGCTGGGAGGGATCGGGGGCAGGAGGAGAAGAGGACGACAGAGGATGAGATGGCTAGATGGCATCACGGACTCTATGGACATGAGTTTGAGTGAACTCCGGGAGTTGGTGATGGACAGGGAGGCCTGGCGTGCTGCGATTCATAGGGTCGCAAAGAGTTGGACACGACTGAGCGACTGAACTGAACTGAACTGAATCCTTACCAGTCTTTAGTTCCTACCAAATTCTAAATCAAAGATGTTCCAATAGTACTTATTTTAAATAAATCATATTAAGAAAAATCAGGGTAACATCATCATCTAAGAGTCACAGATACATAGAAAAGCTAAACAGTTCTCAAGGATTTACCTGTTCTTTTCAATTGCTGGTTCCATATGAACAACAACAACAAAAAATTGTATTCTTCATTACAAAACCAAGGTGTACTGGGATAACCCAGAGAAATGGTATGGGGAGGGAGGTGGGAGGGGGGTTCAGGAGTGAGAACTTATGTACACCCATGGCGGATCCATGTTGATGTATGGCAAAACCAATACAGTATTGTAAAATAAAAAAATATTAAAAAATAAAAAAAAGTAAAAATATTTCTGTAATTTCAGTGGTAGTGCCCCAAAACACATTTCACTATGAAGTGAAATTAAAAGACACTTGCTCCTTGAAAGAAAAGCTATGACAAACCTAGACAATGTATTAAAAAGCAGACATTACCTTGCCAACAAAGGTCCATCTAGTGAAAGCTATGGTTTTTCCAGTAGTCATGTATAGATGTGACAGTTGGACCATACAGAAGGCTAAGTGCCAAAGAACTGATGCTTTTGAGCTGTGGTGGAGACAACTCTTGACAGTCCCTTGACTGCAAGGAGATCCAACCAGTTAACCCTAAAGGAAATCAGTCAATCAGTCCTGAATGTTCATTGGAAGGACTGCTGCTAAAGCTGAAACTCCAATACTTTGGCCACCTGATGTGAAGACCTTCATTACAGAAGACCTTCATGCTGGGAAGGATTGAAGACAGGAGGAGAAGGGGACACCAGAGGTGAGACGGTTGGATGGCATCACAGATGAGATGGACATGAGTTTGAGCAAGCTCCAGGAGATGGTGAAGGACGGGGAAGCCTGGCGTGCTGCAGTCCATGGGGTTGCAAAGACACAACTGAGTGACTGAACAACAACAATGAAGTGAACTAATAGATGATGCCATCTTGAAAAACATTTGTTCCACTAATTTCATTCTGTCTCTGATAATAACAGTAACCCAACTCTAGAATCATCACTAGCTTCCATCTATAACTGTTTATCTTTACTGAACAAAGATGATCTTATTTAACCGTTACGTTTTCACAGAACTGCAATAGTACCTGGCATCTAACAGACACTAAACAAATGGTAGAATTACTAAGCAAAGTGTTACTAGGAATCCAGTCTTACAAGAAGGAATACATCATAGACATATATTGTAGAAATATAATCACAAAAGATAGCCACTAGACAGAGGGACGACTGACTAAAGACACTAATTTATTAGCAAGCAAAAACATGATCTATTTGTATAAAATTTAATAATTTACACAGTATAATTAATATTTTGAAATCAGATTTTATACTCTCAGTAGTTATGCAAAGTATAAAGCAGACACTATCATCCTCACTCTATTAAAAACCAAGAATCAGAGAAGCGGTTTATTTAAAAATATGAAGGCAGCAAAAAGCAAGTTCTTCTGACTCAAGTTCCACATTCTTTCCAAGGTACTGTTTCTACAGTAGAAAATCTTCACTAAGTTATCTTTCAATTCTAAAATTTACTGATGTGTTTAATATGGTATCCTAGCAGGCTCCTGTGCAGCGAGGATAAATAAAGTCTTTACACAGTCTGCTTCTGCTGCTAAGTCACTTCAGTTGTGTCCAACTCTGTGCGACCCCAGAGATGGCGGAGCCCACCAGGCTCCCCCGTCCCTGGGATTCTCCAGGCAAGAACACTGGAGTGGGTTGCCATTTCCTTCTCCAATGCATGAAAGTGAAAACTGAAAGTGAAGTCGCTCAGTCGTGTCCAACTATCAGCAAAAGGCACGGATGTATTGCTATTAGAGTAATACTATTAGTAGTAGTAGTACTATTAATTATTATTATAATTATCATATATAATAATTATAATTATTAGTAGTAGTACTATTCTAGTACTAATAGTATTAGACTATTACGGTCTCAAGCTTCAATGTGTTGTTGTTGTTTAGTTGCTCAGTCTTGTCCAACACTTTGCAACCCATAAACTGTAGCCAACCAGGCCTCTGTCCGTGAGATTTCCCAGGCAAGGATACTATATCGTTTGCCATTTCCTTCTCCAGGGGATCTTCCCGATCCAGGGATCCAACCCACATCTCCTGCACTGGCAGGCAGATTCTTTACCCACTGAGCCACCTGAGAAGCCCCAAGTTTCAATTCACCATCTCCAAATAATGAGGAAGGTCACCTCCTCCTCAGCTTTATCTGAATTCCAACCCAAAGCTAACAGCCTCAAGAATGAGAGGACGGTATTTTATTTGGTAGATTATAATATCAGAACAGTAATTTATTTTATCACTTCTCCAGAGATGGTCAGTATTACAGGAAATGGATAAGTTGATTAAACACCATTTTATTATTTAACACTTGACTGTATCTAGCCTAAGTCTGAAGACAAACAAGTCACTCCCTTCCTAGTGAGTAAATTCTCTCTGGAAACCAAGTTACACATTAAAACACTGCTACAACAGTGACAGGGAAAGGGGGAGATGTCAATTAGAAAAAAAGTCCGCCGAGAGGAAGGGCTGGGGCCAAGAAGGACAATAACTTTTTAAACTTCACAGGAGGCTCTGATACACAAATACTTCCATTCTTCTAATCTAATCACTAGATTAGAAGACTGGTGAAACTCGGTGAATAAGCAGCCTAAAGTTAGTCAAGTATTTCTTTCAACCACAGATAAGCTTTTTTTTTTGGATGGGGATAGGAGGTGAATCTTTTAAACTTCCATTAAAAATGAAGGTGGGTGTGTACATCAAGGGGTACTATCTAAAAAAGTATTAAGAACCACTGTTGTAAGAATGTGCAATCAGATTATCACTATTCCTTATGGGGAAATATTAAAATAATTAAATTTTCCTAACATCTCAGTAGAATAAAAGGTATCCTCACATTCTACTGAAATTTCAAGGATTATCTTCTAATGACATTATTTTGTCTAATTAGATGGACAATAATGCTTTTTATTTTCTGGAAACTTTACTGTAAATATTCTTTAGTTAACTTTCTCAAACTTCTGAATGACACTGAATGTAACATATTTCATAACTAAGGTCACTAGGGAATACAGTAGGAATAGCATAACTTTTAAATATTTATACATACATATAAAATATGTCTTTGTTCAATGGATAAGGAGAAATTAGAGATTAAAGAAAAACAAAGTGAATGTTCCTAAACGCTAAGTTTACCAAGATATTTTATTTAATCATTTCAGAAAGTCTTTCAAAATAAAATAGAATTTCATTTGTCAAAATATTTCAGAACAGTATAAAATACTTCTTTAAGGTACAGGAATGGGTAAGACAAACTTCTAAACTAGAGAAAGACTCCAAAATTATATTCTAGGGTATACAGTGGATAATAGAGAGGTAAGCTTTTCAGAAGACTGCCAGGTAATCTCATTTTCTTCCTGTGAACAAGACACTGAAACTTGAAGATATCAAGAATCTATAAGCCAGTTTATAGGTATTCTTTTACCCACATAGTACATGGTTGATTCCTTTTGGTCCCATCTGCTTAGGAGTTTCATAATTACAACAGTATAATTTAACAACTTAAACCATGAATATGCTTAGAATAAGTACCCAATTTTTGATACTTTAATCCATGTCCTTGTTTGAGCACCCTGCAGTTTTAACTTATCTAAACTAATACTAAATACCAAAGCAAATCCACAACAACTCTACAAAACAAAATCCATCAGAACAACTCCTTTCTGAACCACAAACAAAGCACTTCCTAGAAAAAGAAAGAGAAGACTAGTTCTTAACAGCCCACCTAGGGATAAACTAGATGTTACCAAAGCTTCCTGCTGAGTTACGAGATCACAGTTCTTTGTGGCACAAATTTTTTAAGCAACCCTGGAAACAACTTCAAAGCTTTCGCAGAACCCCATAGTGATGCGATTAAGATTTAAGTAAGCTGCCCGCTTACAAGGTGTTAGAAACTAGCTGGCAAAGCATGTTTAATTCTGTAGATGGAAGGAGACTGAGAAAGATGGACAGATGGATGGATGGATGGATGGATGGGTGGATGGATGAATAAAAGGATAGATGAGCTGGAGAGAGGGAGAAAAAGTTGTGAGGAAATAAATTTAAACCAATAGATATAGATGAAAACATATTCATGAATATAGATAGATTTTCACTAATATATTTATACCTACACACACACACACACACACACACATATACACACATATATATCCATCATACATATGTATGTATATAACCATGTTGTATGTTTGTACCTCATTAAATGCTTTTTTTTAAAAGGTGATTATACAATTGAGTACAAAGCATATAACTTTAGTAAAGATTTCATTATTGAATAGAGCTTCAGAGATTTAAAATTTTAAATTATCATGATTTGCTAATTTGGAAAAAGACTTAATCCTCCACATTCTTTTTCTTCTATCCTTTCTAATATATTACTGATATTTACTTTTAAAAGGATGAACTAATAACTGATCAATTAATTTAAAAATTGGTTCAAAACTAATTCCTTAAATGTTGCTATTTCCCAACTTCTAACCTCAGGCTTCCTATTCTGAGCTTTGAGACTCTAATCTCCAATAGCTCTAATAATCACCTACCGGAGGAAACCTCCAATTTTATTTATATAACTACCATGCTTTTCCTGAATCTAGACTCACACTTCAAGCTGCCTACTGGCCACCTCCAACAATATATCATTGACTTTCTTTGGGAACTAAAGGCATAATTATAAATTCCTCTTCCTTAAATGCTATAATAGTAATATGTTTCATTTGGGGCTAGATGTAATAATTTTGAAATACACCTATCTTCAACCTTTGTAAATTACTTATATAAAACATAGAAAACAAATCTTTTAACTTTATTTCTTTATAAGTTGTTTTATAGTATATCTTAGTTTTAAAAACTCTGGTAGATTACTTTCTACCAGATTCTACTCAGTAATCAGAGTAGGTTAGTCAAGTATCTTGATGTTTAATGAGATCTTAAGAAAAATTTGTTACTAAATAAAAAATGTTTTCAAAGCAAGTAAGACCACTTGTTAACTTTTGCACAATTTCAGATAAACAGAGACCAGACTTTCTTAAAGTAAGATATACTATATAACAACTTATAAAGAAACAAAGCTAAAAGATTTGCTTTTTTATGTTTTATTGTTAAAGCCAAAAAAGTTTTTTAAACCTGCATTTTAAAAAGTCACTAGCTTCTGACCAATACTATAAAAATTTAATTTTAATTTGTAATTAAACCCCAAACCATTTGTGCTTGATGTACATATATACACACAATGCTTAAAAAAAAAAAAAAAAAGAACTTAGAGCTATTTCCAGGTTTTTTAATTGCATCATCTAATAAAGAACAGAACTAAATCAACACCTGTCACAAAAAGTTCAACTACTAAACAATCACATCAAGATAAGGATCATTTTCTTCAGAAAGCATGGGATAATACTCATAAAGAAGTTAAAATTCTAGAGAAAGAGAGAGAAGTCGCTCAGTCATGCCTAACTCTTTGTGACCCCAGAGTCTGTAGGCTACCAGGCTCCTCCATCCATGCGATTTTTCAGGCAAGAGTACTGCAGTGGGCTGCCATTTCCTTCTCCAGGGGATCTTCCCGATTCAGGGATTAAACCCAGGTCTCCTGCATCACAAGCAGACGCTTTACCATCTGAGCCACCAGGGGAGCCTCAAAATTTAATCAGGTCTCAAACAGAGTAAATCCACTCCAACTAATATTTAGAACCAGTCATAATTTAGGACAAATTTTCTATGAATCTCTAGTGTCTGTGAATAAAATACTAGTGCAATAGCTCACTTAAATAAATAAAACAGAAAACTTAAAAAACAGTTTACTATCAAATGTAAAAGGGAATAGGAAATAAACTACTTCCAGGAAACCTCTTTATGTCTTAAGGAGTTATAGCTTTTAATATCAATAACACAATTTTATTTTGGTACTATCATGGTATTTAAATAAATGTTGCTTTTCAAAACAGAGTCTGACTTTTTGGGAAAATTTTAAAAGAAATAAATACATAAAAATGAAATTCTTAAAAATTCTTCTTCCAGTTTCCAGTTTATATGTAAGGAACTTGAAAGTGATCACTTGGTCCTAAAACCAAGTAAAAAGCTGAACAAACTGAAAAGTCAACTTCCACAAGAGAAGTGAGGTCACACTGCAAACCACTGCCCCCTAAACTGCAGAAACTGCAAGCAGATACAGAGAATAAGACCATAACAGAGCACAAACTCACAAGCTGAAACTTCTGAGGGAATGAGTCAGGAGAGGACAATCTGCACTGTAACTGATATATAGCAGGGGATTCAGTGTGGGAGTTAGGATAAACAGAGGGAGGCACAGTCTGGGAGTTAAAAATTCCACAGGTATTGGTCTTAAGTGGGGCCCACACTTTTGTGAGTCTTACCTCCAAGAGCTTGACTATCACATCTTATAGAAAAACCTGAATGAACATTTTTGCCAATCCAACACATAAAACATTCAATTAAAACCACAAAAGGCAGAATAAGAGTGAAAGATAAAAATCAGAACAAAGAACAAAGGCAACAAAGAAAAAACAGTAACAAATATGGTAGAAATCAATCCAACTATATCAATAATCACTTTGCTAGCTATGTGCATGCTCAAGTCATGTCTGACTCTACAAGCCCACTGGCTATAGCCTGCCTGTCTCCTCTGTCCATGGAATCTTCCAGGCAAGAATATTGGAGTGGGTTACCGTTTCATACTCCAGGGGATCTTCCTGACGTAGGGATCCAACCCACATCTCTTGGGTCTCCTGCATTGGCAGGTGGATTCTTTATCACTGCACCAACTACTCTGAATGACAGTTAAAAGACAGATTGTCAAAGCTGATCTAAAACATAACCCAGTATATGTCAAATACAAGAAACCTACTTTAAATATATATATATACACACATAGAGATTAAAGTAAATAAACACGAAGAAACATCTCATAACATACATATATAATCAAGGAAATGCAAATTAAAACAACAATGAGATACTACTGCACACATATTAGGAAGGCCAAAATTCACATAATACTAAATGCTGGTGAAGACATGGAACAACAGGAATAGTGAGGATACAAAATGGCCCAGACCCTTTGGAAAACAGTAGGCAGTTTCATACAAAATTAAACAAACTCTTAGTATATGACCCAGCAATCACAACCCTTAGTAATCATCCAAAGGAGTTGAAAATCTTTGTTTACATAAAAACCTGCACCTGAAGGTTTACAGCAGCTTTATCCATAATTACCAAACTTGGAAGCCATCAAGATGTCTGTCAGTAAGTCAATGGATAAATAAACTGGTACATCCAGACCATGTGATATTATGCAGTTTCAAAAAGAAATGACCCATCAAGCCATGAAAAGACATGGAGGAAACTTAACTGCATATCACTAAGTAAAAGATGTTAATCTGAAAAGCCAACATACTGTATGATTCCAACTATACACCATTCTAGAAAAGATAGAACTATGGACACAGTTAAAAAATTAGTGGTTACTAGGGGTTAAAGGGCACAGAGGATTTTTAAGACGGTGAAATTCCTCTGCAAGATACTATAATGGTCTATATGTGTCCTTACACATTTGTCCAAACTCATAAATGTACAAAACCAAGAACCCTAATGTAAATTATAGATTTGGACTGATAATGACATGTCTATGTAGGTATATCAATTGTAACAAATGTATCACTCTGTTGGGTGAGGCTATAAGGGATAGGCTACCCACTCCAGTATTCTTGGGCTTCTCTGGTGGTTCAGACAATAAAGAATCCACCTGCAGTGTGAGAGACATCAGTTCAAACCATGGGTTGGGAAGATCCCCTGAAGAAGGGCATGGCAACCCACTCTAGTATTCTTGCTTGGAGAATCCCCACGACAGAGGAGCCTAGTGGGCTACAGTCCATGTGGTCACAAAGAGTTGGCCGTGACTAAGAAACTAAGTACAGCACATCACATCCATGTGTAGGGATCACGATATATGAAAAATAATTATACTTCCCCTTTAACTTTGCTTTGAATCTAAAACTCCTCCCCCCAAAATATAGTAATTTTAAAAAGGGAGTGGAGGACAATTTTTTTAAAGTTAACACATAGTATCACTATCTACAAAAAAAAAATATTCAAATAATGGAAAAGAATGCAGGAAAAGGAACAGAGAAAGAAAAATAGTAATAAAACTAATGTAGTCACATCATAATAAACATATCAACTGTTAATGGACTAATTAATTAAAAGACAAAAATTAGCAAAAATAGATTTAAAACACCAAAACGAGGGAATTCCTTGGCAGTTGAGTGGTAAGGATTTCACTTTCACTGCAATGGGCCAAGGTTCAATATCAAGTCAGGGAAACGACGATCCCTCAAGTCACGTGGCTTTGCCAAAAAATAACTTCTTAATTTTTAAATACAAAATTTTTTAAAATTAAAAAATAAAAATCCAAGACCCAATTACATGCTATCCACAAAAATCACATTTCAAATATAAAACTAAGGGATTTGAAATTAACTGGAAAGAAATTCAATACAATGCAAGCACTACAACACAGTTGGAGTGGTTATAGCAATACCAAATAAAACAGAATTCAGAGCAAAGGGAATTATCTGAGCTATAGAGAAACATCTTATATTGATAACAAGTTCAATTTACCATTGAAATGACAACCATAAATGTGTATACACCAAACTGACAGCATTAAACTGAGAACCAGACAAATCCAGAACCACAGAAGGGCGATTTTATTACTTTTCTCTCAGCAAATAATAAAAATAGACAAAAAATTTAGTAATGATATAGACTGGTAGTTTTCAACAAAGGGGGGATTTATCCCAAGGGGACAATTGTACTCATCTCACATGCTAGTAACCTAATGCTCAAAATTCTCCAAGCTAGGTTTAACAGTACGTGAATCATGAACTTCCAGATGTTCAAGCTGGATTTAGAAAATGGAGAAGAGCCAGATATCACATTGCCAACATCGGGTGGATCAGCAAAAAACAAGAGAGTTCCAGAAAAATATCTACTTCTGCTTCATTGACTATGCCAAAGGCTTTGACTCTGTGGATCACAATAAACTGGAAAATTCATAAAGAGAGGAATACCAGACTACCTCACTTGCCTCTTGAGAAATCTGTATGAAGTTCAGGAAGCAACAGTTGGAATTGGACATGGAACAACAGACTGGTTCCAAATCGGGAAAGGAGTACATCAAAGCTATATATTGTTACCCTGCTTATTTAACTTCTATGCAGAGTACATCATGAGAAACGCTGGGCTGGAGGAAGCACAAGCTGAAATCAAGATTGCCGGGAGAAATATCAATCACCTCAGATATGCAGATGATATCACCCTTATGGCAGAAAGCAAAGAAGAACTAAAGAATGCTCAAACTACCGCATAATTGCACTCATCTCACATGCTAGTAAAGTAATGCTCAAAATTCTCCAAGCCAGACTTCAGCAATACGTGAACTGTGAACTCCCTGACGTTCAAGCTGGTTTTAGAAAAGGCAGAGGAACCAGAGATCAAATTGCCAACATCCGCTGGATCATGGAAAAAGCAAGAGAGTTCCAGAAAAACATCTCTTTCTGCTTTATTGACTATGCCAAAGCCTTTGACTATGTGGATCACACTAAACTGTGGAAAATTCTGAAAGAGATGGGAATACCAGACCACCTGACCTGCCTCTTGAGAAATCTGTATGCAGGTCAGGAAGCAACAGTTAGAACTGGACATGGAACAACAGACTGGTTCCAAATAGGACAAGGAGTACGTCATGGCTGTATATTGTCACCCTCCTTATTCAACTTCTATGCAGAGTACATCATGACAAACGCTGGACTGGAAGAAACACAAGCTGGAATCAAGATTGCCGGGAGAAATATCAATCACCTCAGATATGCAGATGATATCACCCTTATGGCAGAAAGCAAAGAAGAACTAAAGAATGCTCAAACTACCGCATAATTGCACTCATCTCACATGCTAGTAAAGTAATGCTCAAAATTCTCCAAGCCAGACTTCAGCAATACGTGAACTGTGAACTCCCTGACGTTCAAGCTGGTTTTAGAAAAGGCAGAGGAACCAGAGATCAAATTGCCAACATCCGCTGGATCATGGAAAAAGCAAGAGAGTTCCAGAAAAACATCTCTTTCTGCTTTATTGACTATGCCAAAGCCTTTGACTGTGTGGATCACACTAAACTGTGGAAAATTCTGAAAGAGATGGGAATACCAGACCACCTGACCTGCCTCTTGAGAAATCTGTATGCAGGTCAGGAAGCAACAGTTAGAACTGGACATGGAACAACAGACTGGTTCCAAATAGGACAAGGAGTATGTCAAGGCTGTATATTGTCACCCTGCTTATTTAACTTATATGCAGAGTACATCATGAGAAATGCTGGACTGGAAGAAACACAAGCTGGAATCAAGATTGCTGGGAGAAATATCAATAATCTCAGATATGCAGAT
>SJXQ01006552.1:18077-173187 GCA_006408695.1 Aepyceros melampus
GTTAGAACTGGACATGGAACAACAGACTGGTTCCAAATAGGAAAAGGAGTACGTCAAGGCTGTATATTGTCACCCTGCTTATTTAACTTATATGCAGAGTACATCATGAGAAACGCTGGACTAGAAGAAACACAAGCTGGAATCAAGATTGTCGGGAGAAATATCAATAACCTCAGATATGCAGATGACACCACCCTTATGGCAGAAAGTGAAGAGGAACTAAAAAGCCTCTTGATGAGAAAGAGGAGAGTGAAAAAGTTGGCTTAAAGCTCAACATTCAGAAAACGAAGATCATGGCATCTGGGCCCATCACTTCATGGGAAATAGATGGGGAAACAGTAGAAACAGTGTCAGACTTTATTTTTTTGGGCTCCAAAATCACTGCAGATGGTGACTGCAGCCATGAAATTCAAAGACGCTTACTCCTTGGAAGAAAAGTTATGACCAACCTAGACAGTATATTCAAAAGCAGAGACATTACTTTGTCGACTAAGGTCCGTCTAGTCAAGGCTATGGTTTTTCCTGTGGCCATGTATGGATGTGAGAGTTGGACTGTGAAGAAGGCTGAGCGCCGAAGAATTGATGCTTTTGAACTGTGGTGTTGGAGAAGACTCTTGAGAGTCCCTCGGACTGAAAAGAGATCCAACCACTCCATTCTGAAGGAGATCAACCCTGGGATTTCTTTGGAAGGAATGATGCTAAAGCTGAAGCTCCAGTACTTTGGCCACCTCATGCAAAGAGTTGACTCATTTGAAAAGACCCTGATGCTGGGAGGGACTGGGGGCAGGAGAAGAAGGGGACGACCGAGGATGAGATGGCTGGATGGCATCACAGACTCAATGGACGTGAGTCTGAGTGAGCTCCGGGAGTTGGTGATAGACAGGGAGGCCTGGCGTGCTGCGATTCATGGGGTCGCAGAGTCGGACACGACTGAGCGACTGAACTGAACTGAACTCAGAGTGTCCTTACGAGAGATAGAAAAGGAGAAGGCCCAGAAACAGACAAGGGAACCGTCATGCAGAGACGGAGGCAGAGGTTGCAGGCCCCAAAGGACACTAAGACAGAGGAGAGGAGGGAGGCCTGACTCTCCTTAGAACTTCCACAGAGAATTAACCCTGCCAGTGCCCGCATTTCAGACTTCCAGTCTCTAGAATTGTGAGAGAATAACTGTGCTATTGTTTTAAGCCACTGAGGTAGTAGCGATTTGTTTTGGCAGCCCTGGGAACCGGATACACCATCCTATGAAGTCGACCGCTTTACAGAGGAGGAAACGGGGACACAGGGAGATTAAGTCACTTGCCCAAATCCTCAGACACTCTGTTAATAATAATAGCAATAATGATAACAACTAGCTAATGTTAGAGCTGATTAGAGAGGGAACCGGGAGGAACCCAGCCAGTCTGGCTCCAGAATCCTTGCTCTTCACGTATGACTTTCTTTCATGTTCCCCTGTCTTTCACCATGAAGAGGAGTTTCAGTGGGCAAAGGGTAGGACCCTCCCGTTGGAGTCCTACTCAGGGCCAAACACAGCTATGGAAACATAGCAGGTATTTGGCAAGTACTTTTTTTTTTTGGATGCATGGGCTCTTCGTTGTGGTGCGTGGCCTTCTCTTATTGGAGCACCCGGGCTTCCTTGCCCCATGGCATGTGGGATCTTAGTTCCCCGACCAGGGATTGAAACCACGACCCTTGCATTGCAAGGCGGGTTCTTAACCACTGGACCACCAGCGGAGTTCCTACAAGTACTCTTTGATATCTGTAAACTGACTTTGAAACATGGGAATCCACAACCTCTCCATTTACAGAAAGAGTCAAACACTGAATAAGGTGACCTTGATGAGGGCAACCTTGAAGCTGAGGCAAGTAGGCCCCCTACTGCTAATCTCATCCCGTATGCACAATTTCACTTCATCCTTACAATAACCCTGCTCTACAGATGGGGAAACTGAAGCCCAGAGAGGTTAAGTAACTTACGGAAGGTCACAAAGCGAACACAGGATACAACTAGTATTGGTGCCCAGGAGTCTGATGCCGGAAGCTGCCACACGGTCCCAGGTAGTTCTCTATGCCCTCCCCTCCCTGTCTCTGCTTCTACTGTCCAGCTGTCACCCCACCTTATTGTTCTTGCAGCGGAGTCCTTTCTCCAGTAACTCCATTGACTCTGATCAATATATACTGAAATGTCTTTGGTGAGATGGTGAGAGGTATTTCATGAAAAAGTGTATCTTGGTCAAAGAGGTATGAGAAAAAGTGGACTAGACAAATTAAACCACTTTCTTCGTATCTGTTCAGACTGCAAGCTCTGGAACCAAACTGTCTAGATTCAATCCTTGCTTTGCCACCTACTAGCTGTGTGACCTACAGCAAGTTACTCTACCTCTCTGTGCCTAAAAAGCCTCACTTGTGAAACAGGATAACAGCAGAACTTCCCCCACAGGGTTGTTTTATGGATAAAATGAGAACATACACAAAAAAGTGTTTAGAACTTTGGTACGGAGAAGGCAATGGCACCCCACTCCAGTACTCTTGCCTGGAAAATCCCATGGATGGAGGAGCCTGGTGGGCTGCAGTCCATGGATCGCTAAGAGTCGACACGACTGAGCGACTTCACTTTCACTTTTCACTTTCATGCATTGGAGAAGGAAATGGCAACCCACTCCAGTGTTCTTGCCTGGAGAATCCCAGGGAGGGTGGGCTGCCATCTTTGGGGTCGCACAGAGTCGGAGACGACTGAAGCGACTTAGCAGCAACACAGGAAATACTCAACAAAGCCTAGCTAATATTAAGGGCTATCATTATAGGATTTTTCAGTCTTTATTAGGCAACTGTATGCTGTGATCCTAAAGTCCATCCTAAAAGAAATCAGTCCTGAATACTCACTGGAAGGACTGATGCTGAAGCTGAAGCTCCAATACTTTGGCCATCTGATGAAAAGAACTGACTCATTTGAAAAGACCCTGATGCTGGGAAAGATTGAAGGCAGGAGGAGAAGGGGATGACAGAGGACGAGATGGTTGGATGGCATCACCAACTCAGTGGACATGAATTTGAGTAAGCTCCGGGAGCTGGCGATGGACAGGGAGGCCGGGCGTGCTGCAGTCCATGGGGTTGCAAAGAGTCGGACACGACTGAGCGACTGAACTGAACGGTACTGATATACTGTGATGCCTCATGGGAGAATATGGCTATTTCATCAACCTGTTGCTTTTCGGAGATGGACAGAACACACATACTAAGTTGCTTCAGTCGTGTCGGACTCTTTGCGACCCAAAGGACTGCAGTCCAACAGGCTCCTCTGTCCATGGAATTCTCTAGGAAAGAATCCTGGAGTGGGCTGCCATGCCCTCCTCCAGGGATCTTCCTGATCCAGGGGTTGAACAGGCATCTCCTGAGGATCCTGCATTGCAGGCAGATTCTTTACCGCTGAGCCACTGGGGAAGCCCTGGACAGAACATACATCACGTTCTAAATAAGCATATTCCCAACATTCTGGAAGTCATCATTTCACTGATCATAGGGGCATCCCTGGCCTTCAGGTATGCTGTTGGAGGAAGCTCCGTGGCTGCAGCTGCAAACCTAAGAGGCAGAAGGGGAGAAGCAACTGCCTAACGCCCCTCACTCTCTGTGCAGCAGTGGTACCTGTCTCCCAGGCCACACCCACTTACAGTCCAGTACCCCCATCACTGACTGAAACTGGCCAAGTACCAGGAGCCCAGACTGTGTGGTAGCTCCTGCGAATTAGATAAGAGATTCCATCACTGGGAAGGTCGCCCCACACCCTGCCATCTTGACACCTGACAAGACCAAGTAGGCAGGAGCTGGTCCTGTTTAAACATGCAAAGAGCCCAAGGCTGCCCTGGGTCTGTTCTCTGGAAGCTTGAGTTCATCACGGTCCCTGCATAATCAGTTCCTCAGTGCTCCATCTGTCTGTTAAACCTTATTACCCAGGGAAATGCTGAGTGAGCACACTTGGAGCTTTGAGTGCAGAGAGCTTGCTGAATAATTTAGGGGAAAGGGTTGGTAACAGATTACAAGAGAGGCTCCCCAGGGGGAGTGTTATTGACCATGAACACATACATGGCTCCTGGAATTTCATAAAATCTTAACATAATGACTGGGGCCGCTGCATCCCAGAGGAAGGGCTATTTGCTTTGCACACACTGGGGTCTCCTGCTTTGGTCCCAGCGCTGGCAGGACACAGAGTCCTTAAAGGGGAGCTCGGACACAGCTGATCCCAAGCAGGACTCTGCCCACAGACCCCAGTCCTCATGCCCACATCCCACACCCCCCAGGGCTGCTGCTGTCATAGCAGCCATGTCACCTCCACCCTGCCCCTACTCTCTTTTCCCTGAGCTGTGGGTGCTCCTTCTAAACCCAAATTCATTCACTCATGTTTATTTTACTCCTCTACTCCAAACCCCTTAGTGGCTTCCCACATACTCGGTTGTTGCTGTTTAGTCGCTCAGTCGTGTCTGACTCTTTGCGACCCTGTGGACTGCAGTGCTCCAGGCCTCCCTGTCCTTCACTATCTCCCAGAGTTTGCTCAAATTCATGCCTATTGAGTCAGTGATGCTGTCCAGCCATCTCATCCTCTGTCACCCACTTCTCCTCCTGCCCTCAATCTTTCCCAGCATCAGGTTTTCCAGTACGAGTAGGCTCTCCACATCAGGTGGCCAAAGTATTGGAGCTTCAACTTCAGCATCAGTCCTTCCAATGAATACTCAGGGTTGATTTTCTTTAGGATTGACTGGTTTGATCTCCTTGTTGTCCAAGGGACACTCAAGATAGTCAGTATAAGACCCTGAAGTCCTCACCACGGCCTCCCAGTCCTAAATGATCTTGCCTCTGATATCACTCCGACATTCACTCCTGCCCCCTGTCTGGCTCCTTCTGCTGCAGACCCATGGCCTCCTTGCTGTGTTTCTAGGACACCAGGCACATGCCTGCCTCGGGGCCCTTGCTCTTGTTGTACCATCTGCCCAGGACGGCTCCCCGGGCGTCCTCATCATTTACACCCGATCCCACTCAAGTCTCTGCTCCTAGGTCAGTGTCATGGGGTGGCTTCCGGCCACTGGCATCCATTTCCACTCCTACCCTGCTTTACATGTCTCCACAGCACCCATGACCACCTGTCACTGTTAGTGCGTTTGTACCAAATCATCTCTTTCCTGCTGGAATGTAACTCTCTGCGGGCATTCCTGGATTCCGCTCACTCACGGCTGCATCCCTGATCCCCAACACAGAGCTCTGTAAAGATGCGCTGGTGGAAGTGAGCAGAGCGTCTCTAGCTCTGCGGCTCCGTCAGTCTCAGCGCACTGCACGCCCGCCAGAAGCAGTTACATCTTTCATCTGAGACCAAGCACCCTACGAGCCAAGTGCTTTGTGGCTATGAGCTCCGTAGCTGCACAGATGAGAAAAATAAGTCTCAGAGAAGTAAGGTCACTTGCCCCAGATGACACAGCCAGGAAGAGATAGAGCTGAGACTGGAGCCCGGGTTTCCAACCACACCTAGAGGACAAATGGGAAGGATGGAGTGAACTCTGACCAGAGGCTGCCGGCCCGGGGAGGCTGGAGGTGGGCAGACTAGGCGTGGGCATCTGATGTGAGTGGCTGGGGAGGGATCGTATTTGGTTTTCTCTGGTTGGTCCTAAAGCTGGAAATGGGGACACAATTTAGGGAAGCTCTCAATTACTAATCAAGTCTTGGATGCTTTGGGTCCATAGTTACAGGAGTTAATGCTTGGCTCCCTGGGGTGATGTTGGAGGTGGGGGGTCAGAGTTCTGCTTTGACACATGGTCTGGCCAATGATCATCTGTATATTCGGTTTCTTGCAGACTATCCCAAGCAGACCCCCGGGTTTGGCCCAAATCCCACTTCTGCCTGTGTCCCCATGACATCCTGGCCAGGCTATTGCTCATTCTCCTCATTTGTAAAGTAGGCGCAGTAAACACCCAGCGTGCAGTGTCTCTATGGGGCTTAGAGCTGACACAGGTGATGTCCCCACCCTGGAGCAGTGAGTCTAAGGTCATTGGGTACCTGGCTGCTCACACAGGGAAGTGAGGTGTAGTGTGAATGAGGACAGACAGGTCCAACTAATGAAACACAAATGGCGTGCATGATGGTCAGCTGACATGTGGGAGTCTGGTGGACAGGCTCAGGGCTCTAGTTCAGCTGCAGACCTCACGAGTGATGCTGAGCAATTTCCTGCACCTTTCGAAGCCTCATCTGTCATGTCAGGATTAAAAACCTGCCTGCCTCAGCAGAGCTGAGAGGAACATTAAAGACTGTTGTTTTCAATTTAAGCCAAGTGAACTGACTGTGAGCCGGCTGCTGTGACTTCCTCTTGTCTGTGCAAAGACACTGATCCCTTCCCACCTGGGCTGACTGGCAGAGAGGAGGAAGTGGGAGAAGAGCCAGGGTTTAGGGAGAGGGAGATTGAAGCCTTCCGAAGCTTGTGGAAGAGTTAAGGAAGGAGGCCCAGTTGAGGCTATGTTCGTTTATCACTTATGGGGCCCGGATTGATGGTCAGGCCCTGGGCTCAGAGCTGGGGATTCCAGCACCCAAACGGCAGAGACCTGACCCTGGGGATGCTCACAGGGGAGAGGTCCTGGGCCCCCACTTCTCTCCACGCTCCCCCAGGATCACCTCTACCAGCCTTCAGCCACATCCTCTCAAGCAGGAGAGCTTCCACGAGTTGTCTTGGCCACTGTACACCAAAGACATCCCAACATCCCCCCGGACTTTGTCCTGTTTTTCAAAAAACATCACATGCGGCTGCCGCGCCTTTATGGATCTCTATTCTGAGCACATCTCCTGTCCCAATTTAGATGCGGGCTGAAAAAGTTTAATTTAAAGGGCAGACTGGCAAATGACTGAATCACAAGAGAACCACGAAAACCCCACTGAACCATTACCATGGCAACGCGAGTTTCTAAAATTAACCGAAAGGAGGGTGATGGGAAAATCCTTGCTGCCAGCCTGCCCAGCGTCAGCCGGACCACAGCAGGAGGCATCCTGGCTTCGAGCCAGAAGGAATTCAGAGACAGGATCCATCTGCCAGGAGGGAACTAGGGCTTTGAGACCACTGAGAGCCAGGAGACAAGCACATTAAGATTACATTCAAAATGGGAGAGAGGAAAAAGGGAAAAGAAAGTTTTAAGACTGGAGAAAGAGTGAGGGGCCATCTGCCTGAGAATTCTAGTGGTTCTTATTCCAAGAGGGCCCAGGGGTTCTTGTCCTTTCCACCTCTCACATTTGGGCAGAGGGCACAGGAAGTGTCCCTAAGAGGCCCTGCATTTTCAACAAGACAGCCAACTGTTACCCACAGGCTCTAATGGACAAGCTGCTCACCATGAGAAGGGCGGCTTGGTGTGAAGGCAAGCCCCCTCCATGATCCAAGGCTCTTAGAAGCCAGCCAAAAGCTGCTGCGCAAGCTCAGAGCTGTTCTTTGTCTTTGATGAGGAAGGACAAAAGTGACACGCCGGTGAGTGAGGTGGTGGTAAATGGCCTCTTTGCTAAGAAGCAGGCCCAGGGCAGTAACACACAGCTGGCTAGAGGGTAAGGCACTTAATTGGCTATTTAAGGCAGAAAAGGGCTTTTGTGAAATTAGAAATTCAGATTACTACCAAAACTCGGTAATGAGGGTAAATGGGAGCTAGGGCCCCCAGTGGCCTTTTTAGAACTCTGCTCAATCTTGCCATGGCTTTGACAAATGTCAACAGAAAAGTGAAGTGAGTGGGGAACTGCAGTTCCATGCAGACCACGGAAAGCAAAAGCCAATGGGAGCTGGCAGGCAACAGGCATGCAACATTGGGATCAATGTTCTAATCATCCTAACCATCGAAGGGGCCCCTCTCTCTTATGTGCAAGTGGCTTTAGCCAGCCCAGGCTCCTGCATATGACATCCTGGGCTGCTCCGGGAGGCAATGTGCTTAAAATGGATATAAGTGCCTCCTGGAATTTGCTGAATAAGGAAGGCTGCACAGAATTACTATTTCTATTGCTTGCTTTATCTATTTACCTGGAGTGGTTGGTGGGAACTGCAAAACTAAATGCTTAGCAGACACTCTTTGAACTCGACGGTCAGTTGGTTTCTGGTCTGGTAATAAGGCTTGGCGAGCTGCGCTACAACGGTTTATTGAGCCCGCAGTGTCAGCGGCCGGAGGGGAATACTGCTAACTCCAGTGGGAAGCTTTGATCAGTTTCTGAGTGCTGGAGGAACATAATCAAATAGCATTGCTGGGAAAAGCTAACCCTAAAAACCAGGGAGAGCAAAACTCTATCCAGGCATGCCATCATCTTTGCAAATAAAGTCTCATTAGTGTGGGGCTGGGAAAACAAATACTATTAAATATCACTTACAACTCCACAAGGGCATCCCCAGCCACCCTGAGCTGGAAGTCCCAGCATTAGCTGTCTTTGCCGTTTGTTTTCCATTCTTGTCCAACCCTTTTCCATTCATGGAAACTCATGTCCAGGGGCAGGTCTTGCTAATTCTGCTTCCAAATTATGGGAATAACTGGCATCATCTGTGGCATGGATTACCACAAGAACTTCCTAGTTGGCCTCCCAATTTCTACCCTGCCTCCTCTCCATTTTCCTCTCGCATCCATTTTCCACACAGCACTCAGAAAGCTTTTTTTTAGGAACTAAATAAGATGGCTGCTCACTGAAGTAAAAAACCCAACCTTCTAACAATGGTCTGGAGAAGCCTCTCTAATCTGGCCCTCAACTCTTCCACAAGCTGATCTTGAGTTATTTATCAGGCTCTAGCTCAGGGGTCAATGAAGTCTGATCCATAGCCTGCTTTTTTGTTTTATAAATAAAGCTTTATTGGTACATAAATGTTCATTTATATACTGTACACATCTGCTCTTGTGCTACAAGCCTGAAGTACACAACTCTTGACAAGCTTCAAAACCTAAAATATTAACTGTCTGGCCACACAAGTCTAAGTTTGAATCCTTGAGCAGATCAATATTGCTATAATCAAGGAGTTAAGAGAAATATCGGCTGCTGTTAACCAGCACACAGTCTTTTGGGGAAGTTACTGTAATACCCCATATGTGGCAATCATGACATGACGATAGCATCCATTACAGAGAGTAAATGACAAAATCAAGAACTAAAAAGGAAGAAACCAAGCACACCCCTCCCCAGCTGGGCCTTCACCAGCCCTTCCTTTGCATTGTCCAAAGAAGTGGGCAATTGAAATGTTCCTACAGGAAATGGCAAGCTTGGCCTCAACCTTGGACATGAAAAGTCTTGACTGGTTATAAATCTGTCTGCTCTCTGCCACCTCCACCGTCCTGGGTGATCGGGTAGCTTTCCCTGACCATGCAATCCTGTCTTCTAAGAGATGCTTGGATGGCACGTATCTATGCTTTCTGAGATGAAGGCTGGCTGGAGGTTTTAATGTTCTCTAAGACGAGGTGCTGGAGGCTTCATGCCAAAACCTGATGGTTTCCTAGGCAGTGGGTCTCTGAATTGGCTCTTCCATAATAAATGAGTAACTTACAAGGTCCGAGGCAGTGGAGGATTCCGTTACCTGCCTGAATCTTGAAAGAGGAAATAATCACCACGTATCCCTAGGGCCATTTTAGAATCCATGTATCCTTGTCAAATGCTCTCCAGACACCAAAGACAAGGCCGGAGAGCTCAGGTAAGCATTTTTAAACATTAATGGAGCTGTGTTAAAACAAGCAAGGGGAGACATCAAAGCTTCTGTCACTGACAGAGAGCCCAAACTGGCCTCCTTAGAAAGAGGAACAAGAGGGCCCATAAGGATTGATGTGGCATAAAGATGAATCCTGTGGTGGGCCGATGGCCGAGGGCACCTGCTTATTCATTAACCATTTACTGAACATCTGCTGGGGGCCAGTCTGAGTGCCAGGAGACTCTGGGCACAGCTATAGGGTGGGAAACACTGGGTAATGAACAGGAACCCCTGGGTCCTCAGCACTACCAATGCCTGCTTAGATTTTTTTAACATTTAGTTTTTAAATAAGCAACAGCTGCATGGTTCCAAACTCAACCATGCGTCTTCTGGCTCAGACAGTGAAGAATCTGCCTGCAATGCAGGAGACCTGGGTTTGATCCCTGGGTTGGAAAGATCTGGAGAAGAGAATGGTAACCCACTCCAATATTCTTGCCCGGAAAATTCCATGGACCGGAGCCTGGTGGGCTACAGTCCAAGAAGTCACAAAGAGTCAAACACAACTGAACTAACACTTACACTCCAAACTGAACAGGTAAGAAAGAATTTGTAGGGACTCCCCTCTTAGTCCAGGGGCTAAGACTCCATGCTCCCAATGCAGGGGGCTGCAGTTCAGTCCCAGTCAGGGAACTAGATCTTACATGCTGCAACTAAGACACGGTGCAGCCAAACAAATAAATATGTTTTAAAAAGGGAGGATTTGTAAGAGAAAAATCAGCCTGTTTCCCTTATCTCCAAGCCACCGCACTCCCTTCCCCAGACACAACCATGCTAAGTGTTGTGTGTGTGTGTACAATGTGTGTGTCTGTGTGTGCAGACTTCCAGAAATAGTTCAGGCATACATTAGCAGATATCTATTATTTTGAACACTATGGCAATTAAAATTTTTTTCACTTAATGAACCATATCACACATAATGTTTTAAAAGCCAAGTACCATTTTGACTATTTAATAAATATTTACACAGCACTGGCTACATGTTTTCAAGAAAATTTTTAATTTTGAGATCAGTTTAGATTTATAGGGGAGTTACAAAAATAGTAGAGTGCCCAAATATCCCACATTCAGTTTTCCCTAATGTGAACACCTTTACTAACCACAGGATGACTGTCACAACTAAGAATTGACCTTGGAACAATTATGTTAACTAGATGACAGGACTTATTCAGATCTTCCCAGATCTCCCCACTAATGTCCTTTTTCTACCCTAGCATCCAGCCCAGAATCCCACACTACATTGGACTCTGTGAACCTTTGACACTTTCTCAGTCTTTCTTTATCTTTCACAACCTTGACACTTTTGAAGAGGCCCAGTAGTTACATCCATTATTAAGAAGAATATCACAGAATTAATGGGCGCTTCTCAGTGCATTTCATCTGGGGATGCCTGCTGAGTATTGACTAAGTCTGTCAACCATGACCGTCTGATCCATGTAAGGTGCTAGCCACCGAGACTCTACGTTATTGAGTTACTACTTTTTCCTTTTGTAGTTAATTAATATCTGGATGAGATCCTTTGAAACTATGCAAATATCCTATTTCTGCTTAAATGTTCACCCATTAATTTTAGCATTCCTCCTGGATTTTGCCTGCAGCAAGTTATTACTGTGTTATCCTGATGGTGATTTTCTTTCTCTCCTTCCTTCTACATTCATTAATTGGAATTTTTCTAGAAGGAAGGTTGCCCTTTCCTTTCATTTGTTTATTTACCTGATTATTTATTTACATCAGATGGACTCGTGAATATTCATTTCACTCTCTGAACTTGAACCCAATCCTATTATTATTTGTTGTTCAAGTTATTTCAACTTTGGTACAGGAAGTTCTTTGGGGTTGGCCCCTGGGACCTTCCAAAACACCCCTATGATTCTGTTTGTTTGTCTGACAATGTGTTTACTTTCTGGCAGGGGATGCTTCAGGTCATCTTCTGTTTCCCAGTCTGGGGCCTGGAATCAACTTTTGACTATTTTTAATGAATAGACACTATTTGTAATGTGCTATTTGCAGAGATGTGCCATTATTTGATGGGCATTTGGAGCTCCTTCCAATCTTTTCCTCTTATAATCTTTTACAAAGAAAAATCTTTATGGATGGATCACTTCATACTTCAGTAATTGTCATAATAAAGCCTAAAATTCGTATGAAGACATATGAGGCCCTCTCTGAGCAGCCTCCACATTCTCTCCAACCCCAGGTCTCTTTGTTCCTTTCCCCTCACCCAGGGTGGTGGGCCATCTTTAAGACAGGCCCTCTGATTCCTGCCTCCTGAGGTTCTCACTCTTGTGTGATCTCTGTTAATAAATAGACTATGGCAGAAAGTGAGCTGTCACTTCCAATGAAAAGTGAAAGAGAAAGTCGCTCAGTCTTGTCCGACTCTTTGCAACCCCATGGGACTATACAGTCCATGGGATTCTCCAGGCCAGAATACTGGAGTGGGTAGCCATTCTCTTCTCCAGGGGATCTTCCCAGCTCACGGATCGAACCCAGGACTCCCACTTTGCAGGCAGGTTCTTCACCAGCTGAGCCACCAGGAAAACCCAAGAATACTGGAGTGAGTAGCCTAGTCCTTCTCCAGGGGATCTGTCCCCTGGGGAATTGAACTGGGGTCTCCTGCGTTGCAGGCGGATTCTTTACCAACTGAGCTATCAGGGAAGCTCTGTCACTTCCAATATCAGGCTGGAAAAAGACTGTGGCTTTTGCTCTGCCTTACAGGCACTGTCTCTCTTTCCTAAGAGAGCCATGATGGGAGCCACTCTATGGAGAAGTCCACATATGACAGAGCTGAGGGACACTAACCAACAGCCCACCAGTGAGGAGCCGAGGCCCTCATCCCAGCACCCACGGGGAGCCAAACTCTGATGGTAGCTACATGAGTGAGCTTCACAGCAGATCCTCCCCCAGGCGAGCCTTCAGATGAGACCTCAGTTCAACCAACAGCATATCTGCAACCTCAGGAGCCACCTGAACCAGACCTACTCAGGCACAAAGGGCGAAATCAAATGTTCTAGAAGAGCTCAGAGTGGAGAGCAGTCTTTCTAGTTACAAGGCTCTACAGGTAGATGTTTCTTTTCTTCCTAAAGCTGCTGCTCTTTTTGCTTGCTATGTCCTTCCTGATAAGACTTCTTGTACACATCCTGGCTGGTTTTCAAGACTCAAATGGCCTCTGAGCCATTTTCTCCCTGACTTCTCCCCCAGGCTATCCAACTTTAAATAACATTTCTCGGTTTCAGCCTCCATCTGCAAATTCACCGGATCCACATCATAGCAGTGCTCACCCCCTCCCCTGTTGCAGACTTACTGATATAACTACTTTCCCGTACAGACAAGCCTAAATTTCTTGAGGGCTGGATTCTTGTCTCAGTCATGTTTATAACTTGTCCCTTTCTCTCGTAAGCACTAAATTCAGCCTTACACACATGCATTAGGTTCTCTATAATATCTGTGGAACCAGTAAGTAATAATAAGCCTCAAATTATGGGTTTAGACTCAACTGACAGTCACAGTGCTTACCACACACAGTTATTAGCTATTATAAGCATTATTGTCACCACTCAATATTTCATGAATGAATGTTCCCTTTTCTAAAAAGGATTTAATTTTCTGGACTTCCCATGATCTTCTTCTCTAATCTCAGAATCTCCAAGTTTAGAAGAAATAAGAAATAGCTTTTGACCAATAGCTTCTTCTGGTGATGATTCCATTTAGAGCAACAAGGGGACACTGGTGTTAATACCAACATCGAACCTTCAAGGAAGACTCAGGGAGCAGAAATTTCCAGGCAGGAGAATCAATCAGATTCATGTCAATTAATATTCTACTCCTCATTTCTGAGGGGTTTGCTGGCCACCTATCATCCCCACAAAGCTCCTCTTACCACAGCATCTCTGTCCAACTGCATTAATTGAACACACAAATGAGGGAGATAAAGGAAGACTTGGCTAATAGCATTTCTTTATTGGCTTCAGAGGAGGAACCTCATAATCAGTCATGATTGCAAACTCCTCTTGTGGTCTCAATAGCACAGACTTGTGTGTGTGTTAGTAGCTTAGTTGTATTCGACTCTTTGCGACCCCATGGACTATAACCCACCAGGCTCCTCTGCCCATGGGGATTCTCCAGGCAAGCATACTAGAGTGGGTTGCCATTTCCTTCTCCAAGCACAGACTTAGACGCTGGTGCTATTCTGAAGCATCTTGTTGGATAGGAAACAAGCTCTTAACTATTTTCTGCTCTGTGAACACTTTGAGGAGATAAGAGATACCACAAACCTTCCTGCATCCTTTGTTTGAGAAGACCCATCAATAGAGTCTTAAGCTAAAGATACTATCTGTGGCATTTCCACCATCCTGGGTTCTCCTGTGGTTAAAAGATGCACTATAAACGTTTACTCTTTCAAAGCAGACACCACTTGTGATCAAAACTATGACAGGGCTGGCCCTGTGAAGCCCCTGACGGCCCGACTCCTTGGAAACCACATTTCAAGAAGCAGACAGAAGGAAACAGAGGCGCTGAAGGAAAGAGGAACTGAGGTTCCATCCTCTTTGGAGGGACGAGCTTCGAGCTTCCCTGGGCTTTCCACGCTGACGACAGTCACTGTGGGGTGAACCCACCGATGATAGGATTCTTAGGCTGCACATGCCCGAGGAGACCAGGGAGGGACTGGAATTTTGTTACCTAAACACTTAGGATATGCGAAAATTAAAAGTGAGGCAAATCCAAATTGAAGGGAACACTGATCACGAGTCCCATCTGATCTTGGAAAATAGAAATCTTACCCAGAGAAGTTTGGTCACTTATTAATGAAGAGGAGGAAGGATCCGGGAGCCTGGGGGAAAGACAGGGCTGTGTATTAGGGCTGGGAGTGCATACGGACAGGCAGCAGAGCCTGCGGCCCTTAGCTTCTCAAGACTTCTGCACAGCAGGCGCTGACATAATGGCCTCAACAGGCTGCCTGGCAGGGGATGGGAAAGTCTGGCAGCGAAACGACACTTGGAAACTTTGTAAATGAAGAACCAGAGAAAAACTGAAAACCATTGACAAAGAAACTCCAATGACAACAAGAAAATTAAAAAATTACGGGAGAAGAGGAGACACGTGAGTTCAGGTCTACTCTGTATCCTGGGCAGGCACAGGGCAGCAGCAGGAGGAGAGAGCCTGGACCAGTTCGGCCACTGGCCAGCTGACTCTCCAGCTCAGGAAAACTGGTGGACTTCGTGTCTCAGTTTCCTCATTCCTTAACACTGCGCCTGACATAGCACAGAGACTTGGCTCAGGCTTGACACACCACTACACTGCACTTATGCTGGAGAGGCACTGGATGTTCTGCCCTGAGCCTCTGATTTCCCTCTAACACACACTCCTGTCTCACTTCAGCAGGTTCACCCACAAATACATTCAGCCCCCAAACTGCTTTAGCTACAGAATGAGGAAATTGCTTCACTTGGTGAAAGGTTCTCCTCCTGGTGCTGCTAATGGCAGTGTGGTAGGTGTGTCCGTGATGGAACTTTTTTTTAAACTGAAGTTGTCCAGATGAATGAGAATTGAAAAAGGGCCGCGGAAGCAGCATATGGGGGCCATCCCAGCCCCTCTGGTGAGCTGTAACTGCTTTCAGAAATCATATTCTCTCAGACAGAAACCGCTGACCTTAAAGAGAGGGCTTCAGAAACCAAAACAGAGTCTTGGCTAAGAGGGCACAGCCTGACAGAAAGAGGCCAAAGGTGGAGAGGTCTTTGGGGGGTTATGTATTCAGAAATGGAACCTCAGAGAAAGTGCTCTGTGTTAAATAACCACAAGACCCTGTAATAATTACAGTTATACCCAATCTACCCTTCTTCAATCCTTTGCTCTGGAGATTCAACTTCTTCACAGTCATCCAAATACCATCTTATTAGAGGCCATGGGAATTTTTCCAAGAATTCTGATACTCAGACTCTGACACTTATCAATAGGGGCAAAACTGGAGGCTGTCCTTGGACATTAAAAAGGGGTTGAGATCATGATAGACAGCATATTAAAAAGCAGAGACATTACTTTGCCAACAAAGGTCCTTCTAGTCAAGGCTATGGTTTTTTCAGTAGTCATGTATGGATGTGAGAGTTGAACTATAAAGCAAGCTAAGTGCTGAAGAATTGATGCTTTTGAACTGTTGTGTTGGAGAAGACTCTGAGAGTCCCTTGGACTGCAAGGAGATCCAACCAGTCCATCCTAAAGGAGATGAGTCCTGGGTGTTCATTGGAAGGACTGATGTTGAAGCTGAAACTCCAATACTTTGGCCACCTGATGCAAAGAACTGACTCATCTGAAAAGACCCTGATCCTGGGAAAGACTGAAGGCAGGAGGAGAAGTCCAGTGTAGACAATGGACTCTGCATTCTGACAGACCCAGGTTTGAATCCTGGCTGTATTGCTGACTAGTTTTGAGATTCTGGCAAGTTACTTAAACTTCTGAGCCTCAGTTTTCCCCATCTGCAGAATGGGGATAATAACAGCCATCTCATGAGTGCTTGGAAAGAGCAGACACGGTCATTATGATGTATGTAGCACAGAGACAGGCGAATAGTCTTAAGGACTCAACAAGTACCTGTTGCTGCTACTGCTGGCACCACCATCACCACCGCCTCGGCTGTGTTACCCTTCATGAGGAGGCAGAGGGTTTGTCTTACTGACTTAGATACCCACAGAAGGTCTATCTGTAGTAGAGGGTGGCCTCAGAAAAACAAGAGAGATGAATAAACTCACATGCAGCCTACAGTAAGGACTAAAGAATTTCCTTTCATTTTCTGACTGAACAGGTTAGTAGGCTATTGTTGTTTTAGCCATCCAGTTGTGTCCAACTCTTTGCGACCCCATGGACTGTAGCCCACCAGGCTCCTCTGTCCATAGGACTTCCCACTTATGTGGCAGGGAGAGGGACCCTGGGCAAGCTCTTAAGTCTCAGGCCTCAGTGGCTTGGAGGACGGGAGGGAATAATGTGTGTCTAGTGCCCAGAGCACTGAGGAGCCTTCAGTAACAGCTGGACCCAGGAGATGAGGTTACTGTATTCTTGTTATAACCAGTAGGTTTTACATGTATGTTATATACATATACTTCCTGTATCTTGCACTAGAGAAAAGGATGCTCCAAGAGATGTCCAATGAGGAGCCTTAGACAACAGGCTGAATGGAAACAGGGCAGCTGGTGTGCTAGGGCTGGGCCATGCCAGTGTGCTGTGAAAATGGGACTCCAAGGTGTTCGGATCACACCTTGGGCAAGGATGACAAAGACCCAAGAAAGCCAAAAGTCTACAAAATTAAAAGAAAAATTGAGATAAAAGGCACCTGTGACTGTCTCTATTATATGTCTGGGGGCTATTTTGTGGGGAGACTTTGCTAATAGTTTGAGGAGACTAAAACCCAATGCAGGCTCCCCAAGCTAACCCAGCTAAAAGTTTAATTAAATACAATTGCTTGCAGTGCGTTCCTTTCCCAAATGGCCTCATACATATTCATCACTGTAATTATGGTAGTGGAAAAAATCCACGACTAATTATTCCATGCTCCCCATCTTTCACATGCCTAGAATTTTTGCATAATTACTGTTGAAATTAATTGCAAGTTAGTTAATTTTATACTTTGTCCTTTCAAAACTTAATTGAAAATTAATTTAAAAGATACAACTCCCCCCCCACCCCCACCCCACAACCCAACAACCACACAACAAAAATCCTACCACCAGCTATTATGGCAAACCTGGTTACTAAGACTTATGACGTGCATTAAAAATGTAAAGCGATTATTTCTAACCCAGACGCAGGGTTGTTCATGTCAAGCTATAATCGAATGCCAGTCCCATAAATGCCCTGGAATCACATCTTTACATAACAGCAACAAAGACAAGACTCAGGATGGGTGGAGAGGCCACCAGTGGTCTGCCTATCTTCCGGCTTTGGGCTTATCATTTACGTTCAGTTACTGCATCTCCAGCCTTCAGAGACAAATAGCATGTGGCTTTCATTATCACCCCATCCGGCTTCTACCCTCACACGTCTCTGCTGGTACCCATTTTCAGGATCCAAGTGCAACATGGCATCCAGGACACTTCGCTTTCACGCTAAACCAACAAAAATGTCTCTTCCTCCTGCTCCTCACAATGCTCCACTATCCCCAGCTCCTTTGAGTCACCCCCATTAATCCTATTTCTGAGACCAGGAAGGAATCACTTATTGGGTGGCTCAGACAATAAAGTGTCTGCCTGAAATGCAGGAGACCCAGGTTCGATCCCTGGGTTGGGAAGATCCCCTGGAGAAGGAAATGGCAACCCACTCCAGTATTCTTGCCTGGAGAATCCCATGGATGGAGGAGCCTGATGGGCTACAGTCCATGGGGTCGCAAAGAGTCGGACACGACTGAGCGACTTCACCTCACCCTGTCCTGCAGTTGGCTGTAGATGTACACATGAGTTTCATTTAATTTCAGCACCTAACACAGCATGTGGCATATCACAGATAATCAATCAGTCAATCCACAGCTATTTCCTAACTGACTGACTGAATAAAGACTAGCTGTCGCATGCTCACAGCTGAGCATCACCAACTCCACGTGTACAGAGAAATAATGGCAAATTCTGAGAGATTAAGTACATCTCTGAGTTCACAGTCAGTAAATGACAGAGCTGAGACCTGGTGCCACGTTGCCTCTTCATCCTTCTCCTGATGCCCTACCATCCTGATCGTTAAGATTTTATCTCCTGCCAACCACGGTCTCTTAACCCTGAGTCCTGAAACCCGCTTGTTCAGTTCAGTTCAGTTCAGTTCAGGGACTGCGTATTCATGTGACCCCACAAATACACTGAAGCCTTAACCTTCAATGTGATGGTTTTTGAGATGGGGCCTATGGGAGGTCATTAGGGTTGAATGAGGTTATGAGGGTAGTGCTCTGATCAGAGGACCAGTGCCCTTATAACACGGAACACGAAAGAGTTTGTTCTCTCGCTTCTGACATGTGAAAACACAGCAAGAAGACAGTCATCTACATGCCAGGAAGGGAGCTCTCCCCAGAAACCTGTCTGCGCTTTGATCTCGGACTTCCCTGCTGCTAGAACTGTGAGAAATAAATTTCTTTTGTTTAAAGCTCTCAGGCTATGCTGTTTTGCTATGGCAGGCAGAGCAGAGTAAAACAATGTATCACAGTTTTATTGAATGACCTAGGTTTTCTCACATTATACATTTTCAACTGGTACAAGGTGAAGGCATGAGAGTATAAAGGAAAAGGTAAATGGAAACCAAGTCAAAGAGAGAAGACACGTCTTCGTGACACAAGGGAAGCTGGATGAGCTACTGTTCCAAGGCTAAGGGGCTGCTATCTTCCTACCTGGACAGAGACAGAATGTATACTACATGTACAAACAGGAGTCCTCACCCAGAGGACAAGGATGACCCATCTGTCACTGAGCAGATGGGGAGGAGAAAGATAGAAAACCACTCCACAGAGCACAAGGCCATTGATTTTTTTCCCCTGAGTCCACAAAATTATCTCTTCTACAAGTGACTTTTAATGACATGACCCTTCAGCAATTTCAGAACAAACAATTCATTCTCCAAGAGGCGCATGAGGTTTGGGACCCTCTGATGACTAAAGGCACGATTCCTTAACAAAGATTCTTCATAGAGTTCAGGCTCTCAAAATATGAGAGGTGGTTTAAAAATAAGGTGATGTGCATGTGTGTAATTTTTCCTCCACATATTAAACAGAGGCTCCCATTCCAGATGAGCCCATACATCCTAGCTGCAAACTCAGATTAGGTGTTCAGATACAGCTGTAATGCTTCTGGATACGATTTGCACATCAGGAAAGTATGCTATGGGCGTCTGAAGGCTTTCAGTGGGTACTGTAACAGCCTTGCAGACAGAGGGCAGCCCAGTCACTGGGGTGTGACAGGAGCTGTCAGGTGGGTGGGGGGAAGGCAGGGAGGAAAGCCGGTACAGACCTGAAGGTTCAGAGGGGTTCTCAGCTCTTGGAGTTCCGTCCTTACAGTGGACACAGAAAAGTATCCGAGGTATGTTGCTTGGTGTATGAAAGCACATGATGAGAGCAGGACGTCACTTCCATGGATGAGATACTGCATGTGCGTATCTCTATTCAGGGTTTTTCCAATGGCTCAAGTGGTAGAGAATCTGACTGCAATCCAGGAGACTCAGGAGATGCGGCTTTGATCCCTGGGTCGGAAAGAGTCTCTGGAGGAGGAAATGGCAACCCACTTCAATATTCTTGCCTGGAGAATCCCATGGACAGAGGAGCCTGGTGGGCTACAGTCCATGAGGTCACAGAGAGTTGGACACAACTGAGCAAGCATTTCTATTCGTTCATAAAAAAGATGTGGAAGGCTACAGAGTAAAATATTAATGGTGGTTTTCACTAGATAGATAAATTATAGATTTTGGGGGTATTTTCCTATATCTTCTGAATTATTTTTAATGAATTAATGCCTCCCCTTCCTTCGATTTCACGTCAATCATCTCCTTGTCAGGGGAGCCTTTGAGGACCTTTCTGGTTGGGGTAATTCTCACCTGGAACTAGCTTGCTCTCTTTTAATCAGAGCACACACTATAGTTACACTTCCACTACAATCTTTTAGGTACTGTCTGTCTCTCCCAGGAGACTCTGTGCTCCATAAAGACAGAGAGCATGGTGGATTCTGCTTTGTTTTTTAGACAACTCTGCTCCCATCATCTAATGATGATGACGATGTCTATAACGGCAAGCAGGAGCAAATTTGGTAGTGGAGCTGACACACGATACTTATTAAGCACCAGGTGCTATTCTAAGGACTTTAGAGTGAGGTAAGCATGACTGGGGGCTTTCCAGGTGACTCAGTGGGTAAAGAATCTGCCTGCAATGCAGGAGATGTGGGTTTGATTTCCGGGTTTGGAGAAGGGCGTGACAACCTACTCTGGTATTTTTGCCTGGAAAATCCCATGGACAGAGGAGCCTGGTGGGCTACAGTCCATGGGGTTGCAAAGAGTCGGAAGCGATTGAGCTGCATGCAAGCATGGCTGACATCCCCGTTTCACAGTTGGAGAAGGCTGTGTACCCAGCACAGCCTCACACAGCCACGAAGGGTTGAAGTAGGATTTGCACCCAGGCCGCCGGGCTCTTGAGTCTGTGCTCGGAACAACTATCAAACATTGCACTGCCCTCTTTTCAGCAACTTTATCTAGCACCCATGGGTGCCCGATAGACATTTGTTACGTGAAAGATTGATCACACATTCCTTTTAGAATCCTAAAAACATTACCTCTTTTTTTTTTTGGATGAAGGGAAATTAAAACAAAACAAAACACTCCCCTGGGAATGAACCAGCAGAATGAAAGAAGTAGTTATGAAAAATCAGAGTTTTCTGGAAAGAAATTTTCTTTTTCAGATGGCAGTGCTTGAATCTATTGTAAAATATTTCACACAGGGTTCATTCATTAAAACAAGTCCCCAATGTTTTAACTTCCCTGAATCCAGAAGGGAGTAGGGACTGGCAGGGCTCAATGTCATTCTCCCTACAGCCAGACTCTGGACTCAAGTTCCCGTAACTTGATATAGTCAAGGGTTCTGGCTCCTCATAATTAGCTAATCAAAGAAAAAGTCAATCCTTCAACTGAAACCTTCCCAGGCTCACGGTAAGTATATCCAGGCTTTGAGAATTGGCAGTGTACTACCGCTAAGGTGAAGACACGCCAAGTGCCTTGTCTGTGAGTGAAGGATTTGGGTAAAACCATGTAGGCAAGGAAAATTATTGTTTCCTCCCTAAAAAGGTAGGCAGAAGCGGTTATCTCTACAGGGTCTTAGCAGAACATGACTGTCTGTGGAGCTAGAGGGCCCTGTGTGCATTGTTAGCTAGAGATATTTAACCGATTAGGACCACGTGTCCTGGCAGACAGACCTGATTTAAGTTTTTCACATGATATGAATTCCCCACGGTAAAACCCAACATGCTGGCATCATTCCAGGTTAAAGCAGGAGCTGAAAGTGGAAGAACTCAGGCTGCTCTGTTCATTTAAAACCAAGAAAGAAGCATCTCCTTATAGCTTATTGTTTCAGGATTAGTGCATGTCATGTCAGCACCACCCTGAATACTGATGAGATGGGGCCTTACTTCATTAAGCTTTTGATACGGTTAAACTGCTACCCTGTTTCACAGTCTGCAGGAAGCACTATACCCTGACAACATGCCCTGTGAATGGAATGCAGAAGTGTGTTCACTGGCTGCCTGTGAACTTTCCCACCCTCCCCTTCTGATCATTTTAAAATCAAGTGGGAAAAAAATTACTTTTTTCCAACTCCCCCATGTCTGAGAGTAAGATAAGAGCATGGTCTCTACCATTTCTACCGTCCTCTGGCTGATGCCAAAGATATTCAATAACTCAGTGAAGCCAGATGTTTCCGGTTCCTGCCAGAGCTTAGAAACAGATCCAGCTCCCAGGCAGCTGTGACACAGAGCCGCAATCTGTCAGGGTTTAATGAGGCCAGCTTTTTGGATGGGCTACTGTTTTGCCTTTTCATACTGTTCTTGGGGTTCTCAAGGCAAGAATACTGAAGTGGTTTGCCATTCACTTCACCTGATGCTGCGAAGAGCTGACTCATTGGAAAAGACCCTGATGCTGGGAAAGATTGAGGGCAGGAGGAGAAGGGGACAACAGAGGATGAGATGGTTGGATGGCATCACTGACTCAATAGACATGAGTTTGAGCAAACTCAGGAAGACAGTGAAAGGCAGGGAAGCCTGGTGTGCTGCAGTTCAGAGTCACAAAGAATCGGACACGACTGAGCAACTGAACAATGACAACATATTTTTTTTGGGGGGAGGGTGGACATTTTGGCAAAAAGCTGGGATACTCTGGCTGTGGAGCAGGTACGTCCTTGATTCAGGTAATGTCTGGGGGACCAGCAGGGGCTTCCTTTACTTGCCCATCCCCAACAGGAGTGATTACAGACCGAGGAAATGTCAGAACTTCACGCATATGTGGGGAGTCAACAGTGGATTTCTCTGGCTCTTCTGTTCTTCCTGCCAAGTCCACCATGTCACTGCTGGTCAGCATCCTCAGTGATTAAAAGCAGGACTTAGCATGCATTTTCCCCTGGAAACCAGAGCAAGATCTGGCTATAAAAAAGTGTACCCTAAAGCACTGGTCTGCTGTATCATAGGGATGCTTTGCAGCCCTTTAGTCTGGATTTTAGAAGTATTAGCCATTTTCCCCCTATTTTAAAATGTTCAATTTATATTCAGCTGTTCTTTCCAATGTCTGAACCTTAACAGTGAAAAGCTGCTTGAATTGATTCAAAAGGGATTAGATGGTGGGACTTCAGAGAACAATAACAGCGGATCAGTTGGAACCACATAAATGGCCAATCACAGAGGATTAGTTGGATTAGCTGTGAACGGTGCTGAGGTGTGACCGTAATGGTGCCGTTCGGGGCGCTTCAGGTGCATGGGAAACAGGCTTTCACGGACTCAGGCACCACGCAAACAGCTATTCTTAGAGAGAATTGCAAAATCTTCCCTGTTGGTTCAATTATCTTGCAATTCCCACCACCATTTGTCCTGAATACTAATGTTACTAACTGATGGTGATGATGATGATGGTGAGAGCAGGTATGACTAACATTTACCAAGGGCTTTCTATACCTTATGCCACCATCTTTATGTGATGTTTTCTATGGATGCTCCATCACATCTGTTCTTATCAGAATCCTGTAACATACGTATGGTTATCACTTTACAGATGGTTACCCAAGGTTGCTGGGAGTGAGGCAAACCCAGGGGGTGGTCTGACTCTAGAACCCTTTTCTCACCATTGTAGTCAACAACCTTTTCTGCCCCCAATTGTCAAACTGGCAAAGACTATGTCTGTCTTGGTTATGGCTATATTGTAAATAAGATAGCACTTGGCACATTGCAAGTAGGTCTCAGTAAGCACAGTATTTGACAAGGAAATGAATAAATGAATGAGTCGAGGACGACAGAACTTCAGAGAACTGGGGTCCTTGAAGGCTGGTCATAATTTCACACAGGAGAAAGCTTCCTTCTTTGTGTGTCCTTAGGGCTGAGAGGCACACTGCACCTTGAGACGCTTAATTTATTCTGGGTTTCTAGTAAAGCTTGTGCACCGTGGTGAGGGAAGCATGAGCCCACAAACAGGACTGTATCCAGTCACCAAAACTCCTAGTGCCTGGCAGAGACCCACACACCCAGCAGTGACACCAGGCTTTCAAACAGGATGTCCATATGTGAAGTAGACTCCCAGAGGACAAGGCAGTCATTAGACAGTGGACTGAAATCCCGGAATTTTTCTCCTTCCAGATACACAGGGTAATGGATTAGACTTCCCTGTACCCTTGGAAGTTAGACTTGGACATACGACCTGCTTCGGGCAATGAAACGTGAGCAACTTAGCTCCCTGGGTAACTAAAATGAAAGCCTGCCCTACTGATCCACAAGGGACATGCAGCATGAGCAAGAAATAAACCTCTATTGTTTTTAAACTACTGAGATTTGGGCCTGTTGGTTACCTCTGCATTAGCTAGTATATACTGACTGACACAGAAGGGTAAGTTACATGACAAAATATCCATGCTTTGGACCTACGGAACTAAGGCTACGGAAGGAGCAGAACACCCACATAGGAAACAACAGAGGGAAGAAAACTGATAGGCAAGCAACTAGATGCCAGGTGTGATACTAAGGGATTTATTCAGTTATTTCATCATGACCGCATGCGTTATTTTATTTCTCAATGTCCTCATTTGTAAGCTGGGAATGATGACACTTGCTCCTTGGAAGAAAAGGAAGAATTTATTTTACAAATTCCCATTTCACAAGTGAGACCTTGAGATGTAAAATTACGTTTCCGAGGTCTCTCCCCTGGTAAGTGGACAAGGCTAAGATTTTGAGTCCAAACCGTCAAGACTCCAAAACCTCATGCTCTTTCCCACTCAACAGCTTTCCTGGCCAGGGAAATTTACCTGAAACTGCAGGAGACCAATGCTGGCTACAGCCAGAAGTGCTGCTGGACAAGGCATAAAGAAGTGTGATCAGAGAAGGCTTTCTGATGGAAGTGAGTTTCAAGTCAATTCTTCAATAAGTGATGCTCTAATGAGAGGAGCTAGGGAGGGCCTGTGACAGTGTGTAACCAGCAAAAGCAGAAGACACAAGGCTGGATCAGGAAGACAGTGGCCACTTGGACAGAAGAGAGGCACAGCAGGAGGGTGGTGAAGGAGGCAGCTGTGTGAAGCTTTAAATAATAGGCTGGGTGTTTCGATTTTATAACCACAGTGGGCTCTTCGGCGGGGGTGGGAAGGGATAAAAGCAGTGTTTCTGAAAAATGATCCTGGTAACTGTGTGAGGATGAGCTATGGCAGAGAGAGTGGGAGAGAGACTCAGAGTAGCTAGGTAAGTGATTATGTGGCCCAACAAGAGGAAGATAGTCCTGAGTGAGGATGGGGGCTGTGGAAGTACACACGAAAGGAACTAAAAATTGCCTTCGTGAACTCAGCTCTCACTGCTGCTGTTGCTGCTAAGTTGCTTCAGTCGTGTCTCACTCTGTGCGACCCCATAGACGGCAGCCCACCAGGCTCCCCCATCCCTGGGATTCTCCAGGCAAGAACACTGGAGTGGGTTGCCATTTCCTTCTCCAATGCATGAAAGTGAAAAGGGAAAGTGAAGTCGCTCAGCCGTGTCCGACTCTTCAGCTCTCACTAGTCACTGTGTATTGGGCTGAGGAAGCTGTACACATGGGCTCACAGACTGCTCGCCGCAATCTTAGATACAGTAGTGTCCTACTTTGCAAATGAGGAAAGCGAAGCTCCCAGAGACTCGGTGACTTTCCTGATAAATGCAGGCATTATAGCATTATAACAGTGAGTTAATAGCTACAGATCCCCTGGAGAAGGGGACGAGCCCTTCTCTCTTCCCTCTCTCTATGGGTAACCACTAGCTTTTGGCTTCCCTCATAGCTCAGTTGGTAAATCATCTGCCTGAATTGCAGGAGACTCAGGTTTGATTCCTGGGTGGGGAAGATCCCCTGGAGAAGGAAATGGCAACCCACTCCAGTATCCTTGCCTGGAGAATCCCATGGGATCGCAAGAGTCAGATACAACTTACGACTAAACCACCACCAGCACCACATGTGACAGGTGCTGTACTAAGGACATAGTTCATGTGTTATTTCATCCTACACTGGAGGTACTACAGTTACCTCCATTTTACAGAGGTGAAAACAGAGGCTCTGGGAAGTGGAATAACTTACTCAGAGTCACACTCAACTGATAAGCAGCAAGGTCAAGATCTGAACCAACTTTGTGTGGGCTCCAAAACTCATGCTCTGGCCCACTACATTGATGGGAAACATGTTTGGTCTCTGCAGTCCTGGCTGGCTGGGTTACGTGCCTGGCTGTTGTTGTTCAGTTGTAAAGCTGTGTCCGACTCTTTGCAACCCCATGGACTGCAGCATGCCAGGCTTTCCTGTCCTTCACTATCTCCTGGAGTTTGCTCAAACTCATGTCCATTGAGTCGGTGATGTCATCCAACCACCTCATTCTCAGTTGCCCCCTTCTCCTTCTGCCTTGAATCTTTCCCAGCATCAAGGTCTTTTTCAATGAGTTGACTCTTCATGGCAGGTGGCCAAAGTACTTCAGGACTCTTCAGGATTGAGCTTCAGCATCAGTCCTTTCAATGAATATTAAGGGTTAATGAATATTAAGGGTTGATTCCCTTCAGGATTGACTGGTTTGATTTCTTTGCAGTCCAAGGGACTCTCAAAAGTCTTCTCCAGCACCACAGTTCAAAAGCATCAGTTCTTTGGCACTCAGCCTTCTTTATGGTCCAAGTCTCACATCCGTATATGACTACGGGGAAATATTATAACTTTGACTAGATGGACCTTTGTCGGCAAAGTGATGGCTCTGCTTTTTAATACACTATCTAGGTTTGTCATAGCTTTTTATCCAAGGAGCAAGTGTCTTTTAATTTTGTGGCAGCAGTCACTATCTGCAGCAATTTTGGAGCAAAAGAAAATAAAATCTGCCACTGTTTCCACCTTTCCCCCATCTACTTGCCACGTGCCTGGTAGCATGGGGCAGAATTCCATTTCAGCAAAGGAGGCTCTGCTATTCACCTGAGGGGATGGAAAGATGAACCAGGTAACATTTTTCATTTGTAGCTTGTAAAGGAAGGTGCCACAATCAATGTATCTAATCCAGGCTGCTTAGGAGGGTGAGAGAAAAGGGAATAAATCCTCATCCTGCTTCCCAGATACATGCCATGTAGTTTTGCTGTGAAAATTAGTGCAGAATTACAACTTACCCCATGAAGGGGTCTTGGGATGCTTTCTGTGGGCCCCAGACCCACTTAGAGGGCACCTCTCTGTCCCTTCTGGTTTGTGGTAGACCAAAATGCTCAGAGTTGAATTTTTCAATAAACCATTCATCCTGCAGTTATCCTGCAGAGAGAAAAGGTCATAGGCTCCTGAAATATCACCATTGCATCTGTGCTTACATCGTCAAGGTGGACCCAAGATTGGGGGACAAATCCAAGTACAGAGGTGTTCTTCCTGCCTGGGAACATCTTCGGGGAGGCTGGAGACACTTGAAAGAGCTTTTCCTCTGACAGTTCATTTCGAAAGCCTAAGTGCTGCTCCAGACTAATTGCTCCGACCAGTGCATTCTTTAAATTCTGTTTTCATTTCTTATCAAAGAAACATGGGCACACAATTTAAAGAGTCAGATAACTGTAAGAAGCTGGATTAAAAAAATAGTCTTCTTTGACCCTCCTCTCCCAGAAGCAATCATTTCCTGCTATTTTGGTTGATTCTTTTCGTAGTTTACCTCCATATCTCTAAACAACATGTATTCCACACGACTTCTTGATTTTTTCTGTTTTAGAAATTGGCTATTGGCTTCTCTCTCTGCAAGAGGAGAATTTAATTCCAGTTTATCTCCATCTCAGCTGCCACCTCATGCAGACCCACTTTCAGGCCCTCTTGTTAGATAGTAATTTTAGATAATTGGTGTTTTGCTGTCTTGATCATGAAAATGTTATTTATTATGCACCAACAGAGTCTATTACGCTTTAAACAGTCTTCTTCCTGGAAGGACTTTTTGTTTTCCTTATAGCCCCTTCTTTTTCATTGGCTCCAATGCAAAGAGTGACTCGTTGGAAAAGACTCTGATGCTGGGAGGGATTGGGGGCAGGAGGAGAAGGGGACGACCGAGGATGAGATGGCTGGATGGCATCACTGACTCAATGGACGTGAGTTTGAGTGAACCCCGGGAGTTGGTAATGGACAGGGAGGCCTGGCGTGCTGCGATTCATGGGGTCGCAAAGAGTTGGACAGGACTGAGCGACTGAACTGAACTGAACTGAACTGAGGGGTTTATATATTTCTCACTAATATAAAGTCTTTCTGACTTTTTTTTAAAAAAATTTTGGCTGCTCTGGGTCTTCTTACAGCACACAGGCTAAGATTGCAGCATGTGGGGCCTTAAGTTTCCAGACCAGGGATCGAATCCATGTCCTCTGTGTTGGAAGGCAGATTCTTAACCACTGGAGCATCAGGGAAGTCTCTTCTGGGCTTCGTTAATTTCCTCTCAATACATTTAACTCCATTTGGTGGCTCAGTTGGTAAAGAATCCACCTGCAAAACGGGAGACCTGGATTCGATCCCTGGGTTGGGAAGATCCCCTGGAGGAGGGCATGGCGACCCACTCCAGTATTCTTGCCTGGAGAATCCCATGGACAGAGGGGCCTGGTGGGCTGCGATCAACGGGGTCCCAAAGTGTCTGAAACGACTGAGTGACTAAGCACAGCACAGTATTCTATCAGTTCCTGGAGGGTCCTTCTCAGCCCCACTTCTGCTAGTTTCTCATAACCTGGTCTTTTTCCTTGGTTTGCGTGCTCACTCAATCACGTCCAACTCTTTGAGACCCCATGGATGGTAGCCCACCAGGCTTCTCTGTCCGTGGAATTTTCCAGGCAAGACTACTAGAGTAAGTTGCCGTTTCCTACTTCAGGGGATCTTCCCCGATCCAGGGATCGAACCCAGGTCTCTTGTGTCTCCTGCATTGGCAGGCAGAATCTTTACCACTGAGCCACCAGGGAAGCCCCTGGTTTACCCCCTTAGTTTTGGGGACATATTCATTAGTAGTTTCAAAGGGCTGTTTGGAAGCCACTTTTTCCCCTCACTTCTGAAAATGCCTTTATGGTGCAGAATTTGAAATTACTTCCAAACTGCTGACTCCTGTCCAATGTGAATATGACATTCGATGCCATTTCTACTCTGGAAATGTGGTATAAAACCTGTTTTTATTTGTGTACTTAGTTTTTTTAATGCCCTGTCTGGAAGCTAGGAGGATCTATTTTCTACCCCAGTGTTCTGAAATTTCATGATGATGGGCTTGGTGAAGTTTACTTTCATTTATGGATCCGAAAGCTGTCCTTGGGTTGAGGGTGCGTTTCCTTCATTTCTCTTTTCTCTTTAGAATTCCTATTACTTGCGTGTAAATCTAACCATGTCCTCTATTTTTTCTCTCTTTTTGATCTTATTTTGTATTTCTCTGTGTATATCTTTCTGGGATATATCCTCAAATTTGTCTCCCACCTTTTTCACATTTCCTGCTTACTTCTATAAAAGCTGTNGGGTCGGGAAGATCCCCTGGAAAAGGAAATGGCAACCCACTCCAGTATTCTTGCCTAGAAAATCCTATGGGTAGAGGAGACCAGCAGGCTACAGTCTATAGCGTTGCAAAAGAGTCAGACACGAATGAGCACACAGCAGACAGAGAGAGAGAGAGAGAGAGAGAGAAAGAACTCCTTAAACTCATGAGACTCCCACACGAAAGACTCTTCTAGACTCTGACTGGAAGGTTCCTGAATCTGGCCGACTGTGCTCTGGCAAATGACTTAATGAAAAAGATGAGTGGTTTCAATGTTCAGTATGTCAACTTGCAGACGTAAAGTCCATTTTCAGAAAAGGACCCCCATCCTCAATGGTGCTCGACGCCTGATATTTCTGAGACCCTCTGCTTTACCCCCACTGGAAAAGAAACTCTATGGTTCTCTCTCTGGGTGTGTGAGGGGCCATTGTCCATCATACAGGAAGCAGATCTGGGAGACCAACAGCTTCCTAATTAAACGCCAACCAACCTTCCTGTTTGGCGTCCTGTCATCACCTCTGCTTGCAGAGTTATCTCATACTGTAACTCCCAGGCCTTCTGGAAGCAAATCTGGTTGCTTTTTGGTTCTCTTGAGGGCCAGCTGAGGGCTCCATTTTCTGAGCACAGTGTCAGTACTGTCCATCCATTTGTCCCCCAGCTTCCCCATCTTTATGCCTGGTTTTTCTTCTCTCCTTTGTCCTTGAGGGTTTACCCTTTAAAGTATCATGTGAGCAGATGTGCAGGAAGAAGCCGAGGTAAAATGTGTGTGTCTAAGTTCCCGTTTGAAAGTGGACGTCTTGAAGGTGGGTTGTGACACCACTTAATCCCTTGAAAGAAAACCATCTAGGGCACCTAGGTTTTTAGGCAACTGATGCTGATGGACCCTGGGCGTCTGGGCTCACTGTCTCTTCCGGGGTGCATTTTCAGTGAGGCAAGAACACTGGGCCGGGAGAGGAAAAAAGGGATTAATCACAGCTCTGATTCTTACTCCTCGTTATCCTTGGTCTCATCTGTAGTCTCAAGATAATAACCACCAACTCGACGCACTTTCAGGATTCTAAGTGGGATCAAATAGGATAATGACTGTGAAAGCACTTCAAAAAGCATAAAGTACTACAGACATACAAGGCTTTGCTGTTACTTAACCTCACTTTCATCTCCCGAAATTCAATCTAACATTCCCTTGGCCTGTCTTCAGGGGAGAGAGGTTTGTCTCCAGTAATCTTATAAATCACCCTTCTGACGTTCAAAAGAATATCCTTTAGTCATACAGACATATAACATAGGACAGTATTTCTCTCTCCACCAACACTGTCCAATCCATTGCCGAAGACACCTGGGCCCCACATCACCCTAAACAAGCGTCCAAGATAGTGTCACCTAAAAGAGATGACTGACAGGGGACTCTTCCGGGGAGGTCTGTGCCAGAGTGGGCGTCTGCATATGCCACAGTGGGTCTGTAGCTGAGCTACATGTATCCATCTTGACCAAGGTCAGAAATAAAGGAAAAAGAGTCATTAAATATATCGAAACACTAGATACAGTATACCCTTGAGAAAGAGAGGGGTGGTAGCTTTGTCTGTCGTGCCATGAAAAGACACCCACTATCAAAACAGAGGGCTTCCCAGATGGCACTAGTGGTGAAGAACCCGCCTGCCAATGCAGTAGACACAGAGACGCAGGTTCGGTCCCTGGGACGGGAAGATCCCCTGGAGGAGGGCATGGCAACCCTCTCCAGTATTCTTGCCTGGAGAATCCCTTGGACAGAAGAGCCTTGGGGGCCGCAGTCCATAGGGTCTCAAAGAGTCAGACACGACTGAAGTGACTGAGCACGCACGTGTTAAGTGATGAAAACAAGACGCAGAACCGTGAGAATGATCCCACTCCTAAAATAAAACCACATATGTATCCATCAGTTCAGTTCAATCGCTCAGTCATGTTCGACTCTTTGTGACCCCATGAATTGCAGCATGCCAGGCCTCTCTGTCCATCACCAACTTCTAGAGTTCACTCAAACTCATGTCCATCGAGTCAGTGATGCCATCCAGCCATCTCATCCTCTGTCGTCCCCTTCTCCTCCTGCCCCAAATCCTATTTACATACCATCAATACATAGAAAAGATCTGGTTGCCTTCTCACCAAACCACTCATGGTGGCCCCTTCTGGGAATGGGTTTGGAGGTGGGGAAACACTTCTTCTTACTTTATATACTTGTGCACAGTTTAATTTTTTCCATAACATAGATGTATTATTTCTAATCATAAAAAGATTAAACCTGAAAGATTAAAAAAGAAAACGGAGTCTGGGAGGAATAATAAAGGTAGTAAAAGGTCAGGAGAAGCCCAGTGGTGGAGGAGGTTAAGACAGAGGCCAGGGTTGGCAAGAGTTGGGGGAAGGTCACCTGCTTCTGCTAGAGACACACAATTGGTGTCCCTCTTCCCAGCTGGTGACCGCAAAAGGATCCCCTTCAGGTCATAACAACCACCTGCCCATATCTTCAAGCTCTACTATCGAGGTAAGGAGAAGAAAAACTTAATTTTAAAAAAACTTTCATTTCCACTGAAATAGGATGTATCTTCAATGGGCAGTTCAATGACTTCAAAAAAAAATGCATATACCCAGGTAAACCACAAGAGAATTTGTTTTAATGCAATCTTCTAGCTCTATGCAGATGCATGGATCTGCAGGGGATAGGTTCACTCAGCCATGGACAAATGCAGGAATGGATCACTGTCCCAACCCTAGGGGTCTGCCATGGGTCAGGGGTTATTGGGTGTGGGTTTCATATTCCATTCATCTCATTAATCCCCAGCCAGCACCTGCCTGGTGGTGCTAGGGAGTCGTCATCTCTCTGAGTTCCTCCAGAGAGTTTCTGATTCTCCTAATGTGGGTGTCTCCTGGCTTAGAAACTCACAAGTCTCTTGGCAATGTACAGGATAACCCTAGACCACACATGCAGTCAGTCTGGCAGGGATGTACTGAGCCGAACAGATCCTTGGAGGTAGGCCAGCTCTCTCAAATAAGCCAGCTATCTCTAGCAAATTCCCCTTTCAAAATGGGAGCTCTTAGCTCCCGTGACTCACTGGAACAAGGAACTGTTTTTACAGGCATTGACAGTACCTGCATATAATCGCTCTGGGCTAGCATAATAATCACAATAGCTCACATTTATTGAGTGCTTGCTATAGCAAGCATTATATGCTAAGCAATTTACATGATTTACCTTCACAACAACACCATGAGATAAGTCCGATCATTATCATCACTTTAAAGATGACAAACTCAGGCAGAGATGTGACTAACTTGCCCAAGGTCACAGAATTAGTAAGTGATATTGTCAGGACTGGAACCCTGCAGGGCTATGCTTTCTCTTCATTGGGAAGGACCAGCAAACCCAGAGTTCAAAGTGTCACCTCCTGACTTCTTGGTTGGAGCTTTCTCTGCCAGACTCTGTGGCCTCTGTCTAATCCATAAAACTGTCAAGTCCTCTGTTCTTCTAAAAAGGGTAAATATACAGTCACCTCCAGGTATTGCTGGGGCCACAAAGAGGTCTCCAAGCTCTGTCTAGACACAAAATCAACGGAGCACAATGCAGAACAGTGTTTTATAGCCGGAGTTATTTTTTTTTATCTTGTTGTTTCTTCTCGGAGGAGTTGGCTGATAAATCAGGCCTCACAGGTCCAGAGGAATGTGTGTTTTCGACTTTCAGGAGCCGAGTGAAGGGCGAGCAGGAACGTGGCAAAGAGAGAGAGGCATTTTTCAGAGTCCCTGGCAACCTCACCTCAAGAGGCCAATTCATCCATTTGCAGCAGAGCCTGGGTACTGACTGTCTACCCAGTTCTCAATGACGGTGAACAGGAGGACTCTCTCCAATTTGCATCTATCTGTCTCTGTGGTGAACGCAAGCCATCCTGTGCCACCGCGTAAATCACCCTGCATGTTCTATCCAGAGCCACGTGGTGATAGCAGGGGGACGATGAGTCCAAATTCATCTCAATAGCTGTGCTGCCTGAATTCCCAGAGACTAAGGATTCTCAACTTGATGGCAACTCACTGACCTCCTTCTAAAAGCACTGTCTAATCATTTTATTGGATTAAAGGAACTGTTGCTTTGAGACTTGAGCCATCTCATTTATCTCAGTCATCTCAGATATCTGAAGATATTCTAGGAGAATAAAAGTGAAAATTTGGGGCAAAGGCAAGTAAAGCAGAAGTAGAGCTTTTCGTTTTATCACTGTTTCCATGGGCTAAAGTGGACAGAAGCACAGTTCTTAAACTCTAGCCTAGAGACTGCCAGTTCTGGGAATATGGTGGGCTATCCTTCCAACTAACTTTCCCATTGGAAAAAAAGTAACTTACAAGGTTGGAGTAAAATATGTTTTTAAAAAATCTTAATATTATTGAAGAAAGTAAAAGAAACATGAAAGAAAGAGAAATGAAAGAAAGTAAAAACTAAGCAACTGGATGCCGGGTTGAATGAAGCATAAGCTGGAATCAAGACTGCTGGGAGAAATATCAATAATCTCAGATACGTAGAAGACACCACCCTTATGGCAGAAAGTGAAGAAGAACTAAAGAGCTTCTTGATGAAAGTGAAAAAAGAGAGTGAAAAATCTGGCTTAAAACTCAACATTCAGAAAACTTAGATCATGGTATCCAGTCCCATCACTTCATGGCAAATAGATGGGGAAACAGTGGAAACTGTGACATTTTATTTTGGGGGTCTCCAAAAATCACTGCAGATGGTGACTGCAGCCATGATATTAAAAGACACTTGCTTCTTGGAAGAAAAGTTATGACCAACCTAGACAGCATATTAAAAAGTAGAGACATTACTCTGCCAACAAAGGTCTGTCTAGTCAAAGCTATGGTTTTTCCAGTAATCATGTATGGCTTTAAGAGTTGGACTATAAAGAAAGCTGAGCACCAAAGAATTGATGTTTTTGAACTGTGGTGTTGGAAAAAACTGTTGAGAGTCCTTTGGACTACAAGGAGATCAAACCAGTCCATCCTAAAGGAGATCAGTCCTGAATATTCATTGGAAGGACTGATGCTGAAGCTGAAACTCCAATACTATGGCCACCTGATGTGAAGAGCTGACTCATTTGAAAAGACCCTGATGCTGGGAAAGATTGATGGCAGAAGAAGGGGACGACAGAGGATGAGATGGTTGGATGACATCACCAACTCGATGGACTTGAGTCTGAGTAAGCTCTGGGAGTTGGTGATGGAAGGAAGGCCTGGCACGCTGCAGTCCATGGGATCACAAAGAGTCGGACACAACTGACCGAATGAACTGAACAGAAGCAACTGAAAAATTAAAAAAACCTTTTTTTCCCAAGAGCAATGGCGATGAGGAAAAACTTGGGTTGTTGCCAAAGGCTAAAGTCAAGATCTGAGGCTCCTCTTAGGGTAAGGGTGAGCCAGAGGTAAACCACCTCCCCTTCTGCTGAGGGGACTTCAGGGAAGGTTGTCTTTGCAACAGGTAGGATAAGGGAGATGTAGAGGAATTTGTCATTGTGGGTAGCCTGCTCATGGATTGTATATCATGAGGCTGCATTATGAGGGTGGTCTAGGGGACCTCATAACTTCTGCAGGCCCTGAGCAGAAGCCAAGCTAAGTCTCTCTGAAAAATGGATCTTATATCCATCAATGAATCCCCACAAATGACTTTTCAGAGACAATGAGCAGTATATAGCCCCAAATACCAAGTAATTGAAGTATCAAGGCACCACGAATAGACCAATAGAAAGAACAGACATCAGAAACAGACACAAAGACTTCAGATATTAAAATCATCAGGCTAGATCATAAACACGCTTACTGTGTTTAAAGAAATATAAACTTGAATACACTCATTTGCGGAGGATAGAAGCTATTAAAAAATGACCAAATACATTTGAACAAAGAACCAACCGAACATCTAGAAGTAAAAAACACTGTAACTAAAACTAAAAACTTAATGGACCACTTCAACAGTACACAGGTGAAACAGAAATAAATGAACTGAAAGACGGTTCAGGAGGAATAGTTCAGAACGTGGCAGAGAGACATTCAAAAAGGTGGAAAATACACACAAGAGGCTAACAGACATGGGCTTAGGTGGTCTAAAGGAAATTCAAACGATAGTACAATATTTATTTCTTTAATACAGTCTTCGGAGCTTGTTAAAACAAAGACTCTCTCCCATTATTTTGATTCCCTTGGCAGGGTCCCAGAAATATATACTATTAGGAGAAGAGGCCACAATACTTAAGAAGTACTGGAATAGTGACTTCTGGTTGGCAGACTTCAGAAGTTATTTTTTCATTTGTTTGTTTTTTCCCGAACTAGATTAAGTTTTTCATCTCTCATTGACTGTACCCTTCCCACCCAGAACAGCTGGCAGAATATGTAATTTTCCTCTGTGGATTATGGTAAATGTGCTTTATTTTAATTCAATAGGGGTTTAGAGAGGAAAATCAAAACATGTGTTAAAACCCAGTAATTCTATGTTTCCAAAGCAAGTGATATTTAAGATGCTTTTCTTTTTTTCCTAAATTGAGTGTGTGTAAATGTATTACCTTTACTTATTTGGGTTTACATGCTGCTTGTCTGTTACTCACTCCAGCCTGTGAAGAGCATCTCTCCAAAGTTAGCTAACCACCACTGTGTGTCTGTGGCAGGCTAACTTAACCTCTCTTGTCTCACGTTCCCCACCTGTAACATGGGCATCCCACCATTTATGTCCCCAGTGACATGCATAAAATGCTCAGCACAGGGCCTGGCACACAGTGAGTGCTCAAACATCGGAAACCATTATTAATAAATGATGTATCCATTTCTTGAATTGCCTGATGGGCTGCCGTCTATGGGGTCGCACAGAATCGGACACGACTGAAGCAACTTAGCAGCAGTAGCAGCAGCTTCAACCTCTCAGACTTCCTTCTTGCTTTCTCTCTAAATTCCTTGTGCTTTTTCAAAGACTGCCGCTTCTTGGCACCACTGTCTTAGTCTCACTCCTTTGCCTAATCGCTTAATATCAGGCCCTGCATATGTCTAGCAAACATATGTCTGACGAATATTAAATGTCTAGCACATATTAAAAGCTTGCATTATTAAACTGAGACACATGGCCCCTGGTAATTCCAGGAATGCCTTCCCAAAGATGCAGAAAGTGGATGAAAGCCTCGTGGCTTACCATCATGCTCTCGCCTCCAGAATTCTCTCCTGCAGAGTCAGGGGTCTGTTTGAGCTTCAACAGGGACTAGATGGGGGACTGGCAACTTTCCACTGTCCCAGTGGAGCTGGGGCTTGTGGGCTTTCTGAAGCCAAGCAGAGCAAGGCTCCCAGGAACACAAATGCACTGATAAGTAGCAGATGCTGCCAAGATTGGAACCCATTCTTTGTTTTCTTAACTGAGAGGAAGCTGAGGTGGAAGTGAACAGGGTAGCAAAAATAATGCTGAGATGATGCCAACATTTTGAACCTGGGCCACCAAATTCTGAGGTCACTCAAGGCTATTACATTTCTCCTGCATTTCCCCACTTAATTTCTCGTCTCTTTTATCATTTTCTCATGTCTTCTATCTCTGAAACCCACAAAGCTGCACACTTCTTAGCGATCAGAGCTATACAGTTTCAAGCCTCATTTACTCTCTCTGGAAAGGACTGGATTACAAGCAATAGCTTCACACCAGGGACATAATTCCAAGCCAGAGGGATGGGGAACCACTCCCTGTTTAAAGCTGGTCAATTTCTCTTCCTTAGTTCTCCTTCTCACCATGACGATTTGTTTCCAGCTATTTCCACAGGTCGTCTGGATAACCAGTTTCTTTCTGTGATCCACAGGCCCATATGAGTCTCAGGGCCAAGAGCAGGGAAGGCAAGATACGATGTTAACTAGCAGCTAAGAGCAGTCAGTCTGACTTTTTCTTTCTAATGCTTTGGGTCAATTGTGAACTAAGAATGTGTGTGTGTGTGTGTGTGTGTGTGTGAGAGAGAGAGACAGAGAGAAGGAGGGAGGGAGGGAGGGAAGGAGGAGGAGAAGGAGGCAGGCAGGCAAAACCGACTCCCATCCCCCCTCAGGGCCTTCTTATTAACAATTAAATGACACTTTAATAATAATAACACTTCAAAGTGTTATTCAACCATTAATAATTGAGCAACTTTTCAAAACAATGTTGGGGCTGCCTTCTCAGGAGAGAAGGAGAGCTGTAAATGGAAATATGGCAGTCTATTGAAAGAGGCCACATTTAATTAGTCACTTTTAATTCAATTTAGGTAGGGTCTACAGAAAACAGCTCACACCCAACTCCCAAGCAGGAAAAGCTAGAGAAGTTTCAGAAGCATCCTTCACAGAAGCCTGGACCACTTGCTCCCAGGACAATGCTGAAGACCTCAGGACCTCCCGTGAACTGCACTCACCAGCCTCCTGGTCTTAGGAAGGTTTCTCTGCTTGATTTCATTTTACTCAACTGTAAAATCTGGGCAATAAATACCCTAAGGAGGTTATTGTGAGATGATGCTTATCAAGCACTTAATTTGCCTAGGACCCGTTATGCAGAACATGTAGAAAAATGTTATCTGCAAAAACACCATGGTAAAAATGGAAGATTAATGACCTCAAGGTGGCAAGGGTATTGAGGAAGACTTAGATTTTCACTTGAGTCCCGTATTCTTGACAAGTTCATGTTGGGTCATAGGTGATGAGCTTCCAGTTGTCCCAGAGATCACCTAAGGCCAGGCTGAACCTTAGGAGGTGGCATGTCTCCAGCTGATTTCCTCATCGGCTCATCTCTCAATGCACCCCTCCCCCCATTTCTGTTCTTGGGGTCTCCATCCTTCCATTTCCTCAGGCCAGTGCTTTGGCACCATCCCTGACTCTTTTCTCACACTCCACATCAAATCCAGAAACAAGCCCAATGGACCCTGCTTTCAGGACAAAGCCCCTTTCATCCAACTGCTTCCCACCACCTCCACTGTTACCACCTGGTCCCAGCTAGCAGCCTACGGCCTGGATTACTGCAGCAGCTCCCGCCCAGCCGCTTCTCTGTGTTCACCACTGCCCCCTACAGTCTACTCTCAACACAGCAGCCAACAAGATCCGGTGAAAACACGAGTCAGATGTCACTCCTCTACCTGAAATGCTCCACGGCTCCACCTCACCTGGAGTGGAAGCTAAAGTTCCTTCTGTGTCTCTCAAAGCTTCAGCATCTGGCTCCAGCCTCCTGTCTCTCCTCGATCCCTCCCTCACTCTGCTTCGGCCTCACAGGGCGCCCTGCACAGCCTCCTCCCACTTATTTATCATGTCTCTAGTCTGTTTAGAATCTAAGCCCCTTGGGACAGGGACTTCTGCTCACCTTGTTCAGTGCTGTCTGTTCAGTGTCTGTGAGCATCTGGCCGAGCAGGTTCTCTGCATATGCATTTGTTGAGGAAATGACACCAACCAAAGGATATTCCAGGAAAAGCAGCATTGAGGCTGTGTCCCTGGCAACTCAGGTCTCTGGACCACGAGCAGCAGAAACGGATAAAGAGACACAGATCCCAGGGGAGAACAGTTGCTGGCTTGTGGTGGAACCGACCTTCAAATAATGGTACAATGAGGACAACGAGCACACTCAGGCAGGTGAGAGTGACCTGAAGGTGGGATTCAGACTGGCCGTGATACTTTGTGAAGGACGCCAACATTCTCCACGTCTTCTCTGATGGAACACTGGGCTGACCATTTCACATGTGTGCTTTATTTAAACCACGCCCTCCCAGTAGTCTCGGAGAAGGCCATGCACCCCACTCCAGTACTCTTGCCTGGAAAACCCCATGGACGGAGGAGCCTGGTAGGCTGCAGTCCATGGGGTCGCTAAGAGTCGGACATGACTGAACGACTTTACTTTCACTTTTCACTCTCATGCATTGGAGAAAGAAATGGCAACCCACTCCAGTGTTCTTGCCTGGAGAATCCCGGGGACAGAGGAGCCTAGTGGGCTGCCGTCTATGGGGTTGCACAGAGTCAGACATGACTGAAGTGACTTAGCAGCAGCAGCTCCCAGTAGTCTAAAGAGGCAAGTATTATCATAATAGCTCATTTTACAGATAGGGAGGCCAACCAGATCTGCACAGCTAGGAAACTGCAGAACTGGATTCAAACTCACAACCATAGGATCCACTTCACCAGCAGCTCCCAAGAGGTCTTTTAGCAGCAACAAACTTCTGAGATATCGATTATAATAAAACTAAGTTTCTGGGCTTTGCCCTTTGATTCAGAATCTCCAGGGATGCAGCCCAGGAATCTGTGAGGAGTGAATGCCTTGGGACTCCCTTCTCTGCCAGGGCATTCTCCCTCCCTGCTCCGACATTATTCAAGTAGAGAAAGAATTATGCTACAAACAGAACTTATCCTGCTGTTCAGCCCAGTTCACACTTAAGGAGGGTTATGACAGCTAATATGATGGTCCATATTTCAGGGGACATGGCACCCTCTCTCTTACTTCTCTTGACCTCAAGAGACTTATAATCAAATAAGTGGAAAAACAAATGAAAGGAAACAGGGCTTTCCTGGTGGCTCAATGGTAAAGAATCTGCCTGTCAATGCAGGAGACATGGGTTCGATCCCTGATCCGGGTAGATCCCGCATATCGCGGAACAACCAAGTCCCTGAGCCACAAGCACTGAACCTGTGCTCTAGAGCCCGGGAGCCACAGCTGCTGAAGCCCACATGCCCTAGAGACCATGCTCTGCAACAGGAGAAGCCATTGCGATAAGAAGCCCATGCACGCATCTAGAGAGTAGGCTCCGCTCTCCACAGCTAGACAAAAGCCCAAGCAGCAACGAGGACCGAGCACAGCCAAAAATAAACAACAATGATAAAAAACAATTACACAAAAATAAATAAAAGGAAACAAATGTCAGGAATAAAAGTGCTGCAACATCAATGTTGGAAAAGCCGTAGAAATGAAACGCTATGATGTTCAGAGGCAGGAGGATGGTCTCTGGCCAAGAAGTGAGAAGTGAGCATGACTCATCAGGTAGGTGGTATGTGAGATGGTCCTGGAAGGACAGAAGCAATTTTAGCAAGTGGAGCTGGAGACAGAATATTTCATGTGAAAAGAAGCAGCACTGGCTAGTAGAAGGTGGGGAACGGCAAGAGCCATTTGAAGAATGATAAACAATTCAGTTTTGCTGGGGTTGGGGGTAAGTGTGAAGAAGTCCAGTAGAGGTGAAGCTCTGAATGCCAGGGTAAGGAGCTTACTCTTGATTTAAAAGGCAGAGGGTGGTAGGGGTAGAGCGTGGTCTTTGGAAGGGGTTTGAATGGGAGAGTTGACTCTGGAGGCAAGACTGAGGATAAGAAATCTGACACTGAGTGCAGGATGGATGGGCCTGAGGGAGACAATGAGGAGAGGAGAACAGCTGGCATGTGAACCATGCAAGGCAAAGAAAGGCGACGTTTTCCAGAAGAAGAGGATCCTCAGTGGAGGAAGGGCAAGGGCAGGAGCAAAGGGAGATCCCCAGGAGGAAAGAAGCTGAAGGAACTCACAGTGGGCGGCCTCCGTGCTGTCCACAAAGTTGGAAGCATGAGCTTCTGCAGGATGGCGCTGGGGGTTGAGTATGAGGATGGTTTAACATTGTGGCAGCTGATAGATCACCAATCCACAGGAGATCAGTAAGAAGGACCCACTTCAGCCCAGTACTAGTTCTCGTTCTAGTACTAGTAAGGGTCTCTCTGATGCTGGGCATCAAGAATTTGTCCTGACTCAAGTCACTTCTTAGAAGACCCTTCTTGAGGAGTCAGAAAAAGCAAAGTCTTACCATGGGAACAGAATTACTCATGACACGCCAGTCTTTACAGCTACACTACAACCTAAATGTCCACACTCTTTTAAAAGCATCATTTTCAAGCTCAAAGATTGATGTGACTTGTGTTCTGTCTGAAGTCTACCTTGAGGCGGGTCCAAAGAGACATCTTAATTTGCTGTATTAGTCGTGAAAACACAGTATCTACAAGTTTGGTTTCTCCTTGCTATTTATCACTGTTATGAGGAACTCAGCTTTTTCAGGGTAATTTTATTTCCTCACCACTGATTTTGGTGGATACCCCCTGGCTAAAGTAAAATTCACTGGTTTCAGATTTCAGCTCTAATACATACACACACACACACACACACACACACACAACTGTTGCTAAACAGTGAAATGAGTGACATTTACAGCTTCGCTTTCCTTGTGGAGGCTACCCTATTGATCACAACTGACATTTACTTAAACAGTCCCTAGCAGAAAAATATCTCCTGATTCTATCTCCTTCTAAAATGCCAACAAATATGCCCGAGGCAGGGAAAAAAACACCCAGAATAATATCATCTCTTCCTTGCCCTACAACCATGTTGCTTTGTTAATATTATAACTTTAATGTTTCTTCGGTTCTTGATGGCTCATGATGTTAGTCTAACCCTCACCCAGTATCGATTCTCCTCCTGTTAAAAATAAGCATCAGCGAGGCACCAAAAACTGCCTGCCCAAGCTTATTGCTATGCTGGGAGTTTATATCATGCATATTAAATCTGGACAGCATTTAGGCTGAAGCAATCTTCGCTTTATGATCTTGTTGGTTTTTAAAGCGAATGTTAATGAAATATGCATTACTTATGGCAAATGGCAGTCCCAGTGGGGGACATTTTAATTAGTATAGTTTGTTCAAAGAAAAGCAAATTTAACTCCGCTTCATCTGTCACCCAGCTGCCCTGCAACCTGAGGCAGAGGGAGAAGAGAGTGGAAGAAAAGACAAATGAGCATTTGCAGGTCAGCTTGCGAGTTAGAGAAAGAAGAGTCCTGACAGATTCATTCCAGGCACAGTAGCTCTGAACCTCTCTTCATGATGAAACAATTTAGTTTCTGCACTTTCCAGGGTCTGAGGCCATCCTTCAAGGTGGCCGATTACTAGAAAATTCAGGCATCTGTGATGATGTTCTTAGGCTTGTCATTGGCCTATACTTAGGATTGTACTCATTTCTCAGGGCTGCTGGAACAAATGACCATAAACTGGGTGGCTTAAAGAACAGACATTAAAGCTCTAGGGAAGAATCCTTCATTGACTCTTCTTAGCTTCTGCGGGTTGTTGGCAATCTTTGGTATGCCTTGGACTGTGGATGCATCATTCCAATCTCTGCCTCTGTCTTCACACAGTCCTGTATGTCTGTGTCCAAACTGCCTTCTTCTTATAGGGACCCCAGTCAGATTTGGGGCCTACCCCACTCCAGTACTCTTGCCTGGAAAATCCCGTGGATGGAGGAGCCTGGTAGGCTGCAGTCCATGGGGTCACTAAGAGTTGGACACGACTGAGCGAATTTACTTTGACTTTTTACTTTCATGCATTGGAGAAGGAAATGGCAACCCACTCAAATGTCCTTGCCTGGAGAATCCCAGGGATGGGGGAGCTGGTGGGCTGTCGTCTATGGGGTTGCACAGAGTCGGACACGACTGAAGCGACTTAGCAGCAGCAGCAGCAGCATAATCTCATATGATCTCATTGTGACAGTCAGTTTTATGTATTAACTTGGCTGGGTTTCCCTGGTAGCTCAGATGGTAAAGAATCTGCCTGCAATTCAGGGGACCCGGGTTCAATCCCTGGGTCAGGAAGATCCCCTGGAGAACGGAATGGCAACCCACTCCAGTATTCTTGCCTGGGAAATCCCATGGACAGAGGAGCCTGGTGGGCTACAGTCCATGGGGTCACAAACAGTTGGACACAACTGAGTGACTAACACTTTCAATCTTTTCACTTTTTTGGCTAGGCTATGGCACATAGCTTTGAGTCAAGCACTAGTCTAGATGTTGCTGTGAAGGTATCTCTTTAAATGTGATTAATATTTAAATCAGAAGACAGAAAATCTGAGGGTTGAGAAAAGCAGACTGCCCTTCATAATGTGGGTGAGCCTCATTAAATCAGTTGAAGGTCTTAAGAGAAAAGAATGACGTTCTCCAAAGAAAAAGAATTGTGTCCCTAGATGGCTTCAGATTCAAGACTGCAATATCAACTCTCCTCTGGGTCCCCAGCCTATGGGCCTGCCCTGCACATTTGGATTTGCCAGCTCTCACAATCAAGTGACCTTATTCTTTAAAATCAATTAATCAACCTCTTTCTGTTTCAAAAGACAGACAGACAGATAGATAGATATTGGTTCTGTGTCTCTGGAGAACCCTGACCCTGACTAATATACTCAACTTGATTGCATCTGCAAAGATTCTATTTCCGATAAGGTCCTGGGTGGACATGAATTTCACGAGAACATTAATTCAATCCAGTATAGACATGTTGACTAGGGCCTCACTGTTAAAAGCATGAGGCTTGGATCAGTGGCCATAGGATCTTCCAAGAGCTTGGTAGAAATGCAGTCTCCCCTACCCCATCCCCATTCATGGGATCCAGTGAATCTGAATCTCCAATTTTTTTTTGAGATCCTGGTCTTCTCTTTATTACAAATGAGCCTTTGTAATTTTTACAGTGGTAGGGTGAATCAAGATTGTTATCTTTTTTAGTACATTTAAAATTTATAGCAGTGGTAATGTTGGCTTTCAGTGATTTGATAGATTCTACTCAGAAGCGTCTTTGTTGAGTTTTTGGAAGAAACTGGACCGTTCTCTCCTCTCTTCTGGGGTTCTGATTATACTTTGACCACTCAGATGATTCGTATGCACACTGCAGCTTGAGAAGCACTGGGCTAGAAGACTGATTTTCCAGCCATTGCGTGTGTGCTCATTCGCTTCAGTCACATCCGACTCTGTGTGAACCCTATGGACGCTAGCCCTCCAGGCTCCTCTGTCCATGGGATTCCCCAGGCATGGAGAATGGAACCCACTGGAGTGGGCTGCACACCCTCCTCCAGGGGATCTTCAGGACCCAGGGGTTAAACCCGTGTCTCTTATGTCTCCTGCATTGGCAGGCACGTTCTTTACTACTAGCGCCACCTGGGAAGCCCCTTCCAGCCATTATGGTATTTGTAATAAAATGCTTGGAGTCTAGACATTGTAAAAGTCAGACAACCTTAAAGTAAAGGGTCAGGGGAGAGGAACCAAGACAGATAGTTGAAGTAGCAGGGAATTTTGAAATAAGTCACGTCTCATTAAGAAGCACCTTACCATAGGAGGTGGGGGGGGGGGGGATCCCCAGGCATGGAGAATGGAACCCACTGGAGTGGGCTGCACACCCTCCTCCAGGGGATCTTCAGGACCCAGGGGTTAAACCCGTGTCTCTTATGTCTCCTGCATTGGCAGGCACGTTCTTTACTACTAGCGCCACCTGGGAAGCCCCTTCCAGCCATTATGGTATTTGTAATAAAATGCTTGGAGTCTAGACATTGTAAAAGTCAGACAACCTTAAAGTAAAGGGTCAGGGGAGAGGAACCAAGACAGATAGTTGAAGTAGCAGGGAATTTTGAAATAAGTCACGTCTCATTAAGAAGCACCTTACCATAGGAGGTGGGGGGGGGGGGTGTTCAGGATTGGGAACTCATGTATACCCGAGACAGATTCATGTCAATGTATGGCGAAACCAATACAGTAATGTAAAGTAAAATAAAGTAAAAATAAAAATTAAAAAAAAAGAAATTACAATATTAAAAAAAAAGAAGCACCTTACCAACAGTTGAGACTAAATAAAGTATCAAATGAGTAGACAAAAGAATAAAGTGGACTCTTTAAGATATAGAGGAGGCTTTCTAATAAACCAGCTTCTATTTACAAGGAAAGCCTTTAGGCAAAAGAAAGAAAAATTTCATTACCACCGTCCAGAGCCCAGATCACTTTTCCCCCTTTTTGTGTCATCGATGGTATACCGATGTGACAACTTGGGAACGTTGTCTCACTCTAATACTTAAGGCTTGCTGTAGGCTCCCACCGTAACTCATGTTGACGTGGAGAAATGTTTCATTTTCAGATCCATATGTATGAATTTTTAACGAACCATGTCAAAGAAATCAAGTATTTCTCCCTCTACCCCCTACTCGAAGGAATCAGACTTTGACCTTCTGCCAAACAGCTATAAATCATGTTCAGCAGGAAGTGAAGCAGGAACCAGGGGCTGCTGCACATGGATTAGCCAGTTAATTTTGCTCCGTCAGACCTTCACCTGAGCTGTCACAGGACGGAGAGAGGAGGGAAGGGGGAGGGTAGCAGGAAGGAAGGAAGGGGAGAAGGAATGAAGGAAGGACTATAAACAGAGCTCCACAGTCACTGACTGAAAACGGTAGGCACTCAAAGGTGGAAGTAGAAAAATTAAAATTCAGGTGGGGTGATTTATTGCTTAAAAATGGTGGCCACCTCAATCACCAGGATCTTTGGCATATGTATCCCCTCCTCCTGTATTTGGTTATATATTTCTTGAAGTAAGATGACTTAAAAGTGGGGGTGGGGGGAAAAAGATGAGAGTTTTGAAAAAGTCGAATGAAAATAAATGATTTCCTTTTTCAAGAGCACTTTCCTAGAATTTCTATGAACTATGGAAAACACAGCAGGGTCTTCCCAAATAAAGCCTCAATCAACACTTAAAAGGGAGCTGTGACAGTAAAGCCAATTAGATATCATTTCTTGCCTAGCAATGCAGGGGTGATTTTAAAATTGATGGTATTCTATGTTGGCAAGGATGTGGTAAAAAAAATCCATCCAATTGCTTGTGGGGGTGTAAAAACAGACAATCCATTTGCAAAATAATTTAGTAATTTAAGGGCAATGAGTCCTAAAGCTGTTCATGTATGGTATAAATCCTACAGAAATCCATCCTAAGGAAGTAATCCAAACTGAAACAAAGCTTCACAGCTTTGTCTATAATAATTCAATGGTAAAACCTAAATGTTCACCACTAGGTGTGTGGTTAAGTAAAATAAAGTGTATCCATTGGATAGAACAGCAAGAAATCATTAAGAATGCTTATTAAGAGTTTATAAAAACACAGGAGAATACTTATCAGAACATGGGGGGAAAGTAGAATGCAAGAGAATAAATAATACCATGGCTAGAAGAATGAGAAGCCACCATTACATATTCACTGAAAAAAATATATGAAGGAAACACACCAACTGCTAATAATCATTATTGACAGATGGAGAAAATACGGGTGAATTTTTCCCTTCTCTCTATTTTCAAAATGTTCTATAATAAGTGTGTGTACCTTTATAATGGAAATATATGATTTTATTTTGTTTTCGAAAAGCAAGTCAGTTGGTCTAAGTAAGATTTGAAAAGATGCTCCCTCAACAAACAATAATGATTCAATCATGGCTAATTCAAAGTGAAACATATTTGTAAACAACAGATTTTTAAATCTAACATCCAGTCTGGGACAGAGAAAAATCTGACCTGCTGCCTGCTTGCAAAGCATCTAAATCTGTCCAAAATACTACACTTAAAGAAGGTAAAGGAAGAATCAGAGCTGTCAGCTTTAAACTCCTAGACTCCAGGATGAGGCAAATAGCTGTCATAGACACTCCATTTGCTCAAGTTCATTCACTGGAAGGAGCTCCACCGTGCAGCCCTGGCAAACAGACAGGGATGGACAGGCGGAAATTAGATCGGACATCTCTCCTTTCCAGACGGCAGCTCTAATCACAGCACCCTCCTTTTCTGGCAAATCTATGCACTTGAAAGCTATCATCTACAGCTTTCTGACCCGGCTCAAGCAAGATTTTTGGAAGCAAGCCATCTGTTTCTGGAATGAGAAGGAATCTAAGACCATATACAGGGTGCAAGGGTAGGGGAACAATTTCATCTGAGTGATGAGCTTATTGATATATTTTCTAAGTACCTGAATCTTGTTCAATTTTAAATAAAGCAACACTTGGGTGACCTAAACAGGTTAAATAGCAGTAGCAGCAGCAGCACAGAAAAGTAGGACAGATGACTGGGCCTCTTGGCATGGGCAAGCCCAATAGGCCCCGAACTTCACCTAAAGCATCTTTACAATTTTAATTGCCTGGGAAGCTTCTATTAGGAGAGTGTGGACTGTGTGCATGGCTGAAGTTCATGAGACGCAGTCAAAACCTAAAGAACATGGATGGCAGTGGGAAGGATGGCACTGACTTCCTCTCTTCTCTCTAGAAGCTCTCGGGCTCTCTTTTTGTAAACCATTCAGGCAGGACAGGGTTGAAAGCAGCAAAAATACAAGCCACCCAGCACTAGAGACAAAGTGAAAAAAGGAGCGAAATTTGGTTGTCTGTTCAGTGCTATAAGTCAGGGGACTCCTACTAATATGTTTTTATAAACATATTCTCTGGACTTCCTTGGTGATCTGGTGGTTATGAATCCACTGGCCAATGCAGGGGGCACAGGTTCAATTCCTGCTCCAGGAAGATTCCACACCCGTGGAGCAACTAAGCCCCTGTGCCCCAACTACTGAGCCTGTGCTCTAGAGCCCACGAGCCACAACTCCTGAAGCCCACGCACCCTAGAGTCCCTGCTCGGCAGTGAGAAGCCCGAGCACCACCCACAGAGTAGCCCTCACTTGTTGCAACTAGAGAAAGCTTGCACACAGCAAGAAAGATCCAGCACAACCAAAAATAAATAAATATTTAAAAGTTAAAAAAAAAATTCCCCTAATATAGATTTTTATTACATATACGATCCTCTGTCAATCCATATATCAAACATAAAGCTTTCCTTTTTCTTTAAGGTAAAAAATATGTACTTGAACCCTGAAGAGTCACCTCCCACAATCCCTCTTTGAAGAAGTGTTCTATATACTGAAGGGGGTTGTCAGATGGTGTGGCAGCCGTGGGGTGGGCCAGGAGGGCAGGAATTGATGGTTTCCTGCCTTTCCTGTCTTGCTGAGGAAAGGAATACTTAAAAGGTCCCCTGCATCTGGTTGGTAGGTAGCTTATACCAGCACTCTCCAAAATCCACTTTTTCACCCTGGTCAGTTTCCCTGGTGGCTCAGCGGTAAAGAATCTGCCTGCCAATGCAGGAGAGAAGGATTTCATCCCTGGGTTGGGATGACCTCCTGGAGAAGGAATCCACTCCGGTATTCTTGCCTGGAGAATTCCACAGACAGAGGAACCTGGCAGGCTACGGTCCATGGGGTTGCAAAGAGTCAGACACAACTTAGTGACTAAACAACAATAATACAATACTTTATTATATCTAATCATGACTAAGACCAAACTTCATTAATGCGGAGCTTATATGCTAATTCAAATCAGACTGAGTGATAGCACACTTCTGTGCTGTGTATTCAGGAGAAAGGGTCTGCTGAATAATTAGAGTGGAGAAAGGAGGCAACGTTTAATTGCTGGAAGGGAATCGAGTTTTTTTCAGGCTCCATGTACCTCCAGGCAATCCATCTACCAATTACAAGCAAGTTCTTATCCAGACATTAAAGCAGGCAATGACCATGTTGGAAACACAACCAAAACTGCTTATCTTCAGCCTTCCATAATTCCAGACCTTTTCCTGATCCACCCTGGCTTCCTGCCTAATGCATATGCATTGCTTTTTCTGTCTGATATCAGACACCTATGCAGACACATGTGGGCAAGGTGGTGAGCAGATCTCTGCTTCAGCTACCTGGGGCGGAAGATGCTGTTTGGCCTCTTGGGTCCATATTTGTCCTGTTGAACATCATGACTGTTGAGCCCTCCTGGAGAAGATCCCCTTCTAACAACAACCCTGTTTGATCTCTCATATTTGAAATATTCCAGAAGGGAAAACTGTCATGAAAAGGGAATGGGAGAAGCTGCATTGTTAGCCAACACTTTAAAAAAAAGGGAGACCTCATACCAAATTGGGGATTTCCATTGCAAATCAAGCGTTCACTGGGCCCACCATCAGCCAGGCTCAGGACCTTGGCTAATTAAGTAATCTCAGCGGGATGTTGTAGACTTAAGGGCCATGGCTTGGCTCTTGGCTGGAGGGTTCCTGGCAGAGGCTCCATTCATTCTGCAGGTGATGTCTAGTTCGTCAAAGCTGATGCAAGAACAGCGCTGATTGGGCCGCCCCTCCTTCACCTGGGTGCACAGCCCAGGGCACCCCCGCGCATGTGTCATTTCTCTGCACTCACATTCCATCTGGGTTTTCCCTTCATGCAAGGAGGTGAAGGACAGGGCAGCAAGCCAACGAATGGCTTCTTCTCACACGTGGTGCACAGCGACAAAAACCACTTCCTAATACGATCTGAAGAAACTCAAGGAAGATCAGATGTGCTGTCATTTCTCCTGTGATGAAGAATCCTGCCAGTGAGCAGCGATTGATATTCCAATTCTTCAAAAACCCATCTTTCTAAAAATGTAGATTAAACTTTCAGAAATAGCTTTGGTGCTCCTCCAACTCTTTCTTCCCCAGGGCATGCCCCGCCCCCACCGTGGCTTAAAATACCAGGAATTTATATTTGGTGCAAATTTGCTTTGCATACAAGGCTAAATGCAGCCCTACACCAATCTTATTTCCAAAACCACTTACTTGTAAACGTACAAAACTATCATGAAAAGATTTATAGTTTCCATTCAGCTATTTCATCCCTCCTTCTCAGAGATGTCTCGGGAGGATGGTGGTTATTTTTGGATGTTCCTAAGTTTGTGGACTGCACGACTCTTGATGGGTGTTAACTCATTCTCAGAGAGCCTCATGTTCACTGGTTTACACGTGTCGTCCATTTCAACATTCCATAGGCACGGGGGAAGCAGTAAGTTTGAGGGGCACACAAAACTGATTAAGGCATGGGTTTCTCAGTCATCTGATGAGTCACAAGATGTATTGCCACCAGGAACCAAATTAACTGGCCAAATCACACGTCCTGTTCTTCAGCCTAGGCTATGTCTCCAAATGAATCTGTGCTAGCCCTTCAGCAAGTGGGCTAGTTATTATTCCTGGAATGAAAATGGGCTTCCCTAATGGCTCAGATGGTAAAGAATCTGCCTGCGAGGCAGGCGATTCAGGTTCAGTACCTGGGTTGGGAAGACCCCCTGGAGAAGGGAATGGCACCCCACTCCAGGGCTCTTGCCTGGAGAATTCCATGGACAGAGGAGTCTGGTGGGCTGTAGGAATGAAAATGGATGTGGCTTCTGAGAACTGTTACACTATCCATCCATCCCAAAAGGAATCCTTAGAAGGTGGCCTCCACAAGGGCAGAGGTTTTCGTGTTTGCTGGTTTTTCTATCTATAAATGCATCTACATACTGGTGGCGTCTCAGCCATATGTAAAACTCACATCTCATCTTGCTTGCAGGGACTCAGATACTTAAAGCTTGATTTCCATTTGCAATAAAATCACCCTGAATTTCCATTTCAGCGACTACAAGATGGGGTAATAGGATCTGCTTCACAGGACTCCTGGTAGGAGTCAGTGGGGCAATGTATGAAAGGTACCTTACTTGAAGGGCCGAACACCCCACAAGCTCCTGCCCTCTCTCCTAGTGGAAAGAGAAATCAGAGATGGAGCCCTCACTGGGTAGAAATGAAGAGACCAGTTTAAAGGTCTAGCTTCCATGCGGCTCTTACCGAGTCACTATACAACTTTGGGCAGGTCACGAGTGCATTTTCAGTCCCTATTTCTTCTATATAAGAACATCTGCTAAATTGAAAACCAATATAGAAGGTTGACTATGACTATAAAAGGAATCAGACAACATTATTTGATTCAAATGTCCTCACCTTAGACAAGCAGAGTTCCTGGACTGACCAATGGGATAAAAACATCATAAAACTGACTTCTGGGACTTCCCTCGTGGGCCAGTGGCTGAGACTCTGAGATCTCTGAGATCCCAAGAGACCTGGGTTTGAGCCCTGGTCAGGGAACTAGATCCCACATGCCACAACTAAGATCTAGTGCAGCCAAATAAATATTAAAAAATAAATCTATAAAATAAATAAAATTGACCTCTGAGAGCCAATTAAAAGTAAGACAAAATCCCAGGAATTGTATTTTCTTGCAAGGCTAAACATGGGTTAAGAGGAGGAAAAAAAGAATTGCTGGGACATGCATTCATGTATCTTATAATTAAATACTTAAGGAGGATTTGGCTCAACTGGCATCACTTCATGGAAATACGCTTCCCAGGAGCCTTATCTCCTCTGGCTGGAAAATCAGGCTGGCTTTGGGGGAATATGATTTTTCTCCCGGTTTTGAGGGGCAAAGGGCTTGGCAGCCAGCCTGCATGAAGAACACAGGGGTCTGAGAACAAAGGCTGGGTGGCTCACAACATTCCCCACAAAGCAGCAAGGTGGGGTATTTATCTTTTTCACTTACCAGAACGTTCATTCACCGCCCAGATTCAGGTTTACTCTGCGTGTCTCAGGCAAGAAAAGGGAGGGGAAAGACGCTTTCATTTCTGTCAGACAGCTGCTTATTTGCCTCAGTCACAGCCACTATAGCAATGGATTTATAAATTCTCCCGTGATGGTCTTATCAAGCATGAGCAACCTGCAGCAACGTGTCCCGGGCATTTCACAGGGGTCCCACAACACCCCTACAGCTTGGCACTGCTGATGAGATGCTGGAGGGTCTGCCACTGGACGCTCAGTGATGAAATGAAAGACTTGGGCGTAGGACAGAAGGAGAGGAAGCCAGGCAGTCCCGTCATCAGCCGTGGGCCCCTAAGGGTGAGAGTGTGCTGTCTGTGTGGGCACCTTGTCACCTTGATGCTGGTCCCCCATATCTTCCTTTTATCCCAGGGCCGTTCACTCTCTGACAGCCCTCCCATCTCCTGGGCTCACCGTTCTTCTTCGTCTCTGTTCTAATTCTAAATGGGGGCTCAGCCTTTCCCTGGCACTCATGCTCAGTTGCTCAGTCGTGTCTGACTCTTTGCAACCCCATGGACTGTAGCCCACCAGGCTCCTCGATCTGTGGAATTTTCCAGGCAAGAATACTGGAGCAGGTGGCCATTTCCTCCTCCAAGGGATCCTCCTGACCCAGGGATTGAACCTATGTCTCTTAAGTCTCCTGCATTAGCAGGCGGGTTCTTTACCACCAAGTCACCTGGGAAGATCAGCCTTTCCCTTAATTTTCTCATTTCAAGATAGTCCCAGTCGGAGATCATGCTTTTTAATCAAACACTCATTGATGTATCCATTCAACAAAGCCTTGAATGAGCATCCCTCAGGTATCAGGAACTTCTCCAGCAGTGTGGGATCAACAACAACAACAAAACCCTTGCGGAACTTACAAGTTGGCAGGAAAGCAGCAGACAATGAGTATAACAAGTAAATTATAAACTATATTGTTTGTTGGGAGGTAATAAGCACTGTGGTAAAAACCAAACCACGACCAAACCACCCCAGAACAAGGGAAGTGGAATGAGGAGGGGGCAGGGTGTGGGGCGGGATGCAATTCTGAAGAGGGGAGCCAGGGAGTGGCTGGTTGAGAAGGTGACACCTGAAGAAGCACTGGCAATGGACCCAGGGATGACTAGAAGAAGCAGGTCCTCAACAGAAGGAAAAAAGAGTGCAAAGACCCTGGGGTAAGGAACAGCAGGGGGCTGCTCTTAAAACTGAATGAAGCACAAAGGGAATGACTCTGGACAGTAACATTTCTGGGAAAGTTCTAGGCAACTCTCGGAATTCACGTGCAGAGGTCCTTCACACAGAATACTCTACTGCAACTTTTTTTTTAATGTCAAGTCTCCACCAAACATTAAGTAGAACTCACACAGTGGGTCAGGGCATAAAATTAACAGAAGGAAATAGGATCTATTAAACCCATCAATGTGCTGCATATAAAACACATTCCTATCTGTATACTTGATTGTGATGCAAAAATTATTTTTTTTACTGTGGTTGCTCTTGTTTGTCTAGTCGGTAGCTTGTTGTTGTTAAGTAGCTAAGTCGTGTCTGACTCAGCTTGCCAGATTCCTCGGTCCATGGGATTTCCCAGGCAAGAATACTGGAGTGGGTTGCCATTTCCTCCTCTGGATTTCACACTGTGGGTTGGTGTCAAAATAACTTGAAAGCTACTGGCCTATAGGCTACCTTTTGCTAAGCCCCAACCTGCCTCCATGTGGCAGTGCCTTCTGTCCTCAGCACCTGGGAGCATCTCCCTTGACAAAACTGGATTCCTTATAATGCAGGCTCAAAAAGTGAAGACAGAAGACAGACAAGACACTTCCTCACCCAGCAGACACTGCCTGCCTCAGAAATGACCGAAATAGACATGCTCTGCTTTCTCCAAAGACTGACACGCAGCCTTCTGGCCACTGGGTGGGTCCTCACCCAATGGCCCCAGTGGGTCCTGCTCCATTAGATTTTAAGACACACATAACAGAGATACACACAGTGAGTTGGGGGGGGGGGTTCTCCCTTTGCTTATCATGACCCCCACTCGATAGAATGGAGTCAAGCTCATGGGCAGTCTGCTGAGAAACATAGCTGAACCACTGTTCATTTGTTCTCTTGGCCAAGGACCCATGGCTCAGCTGGAACCTTAAAAAATGATGACTTAATAAAAAGAACTTAAAAAAAATCAACAAAGGCACTACATAACTGCTCGCAAGCCGCAATGTGGGAAAGCTGCAGGCAACTCCCCTACTTTTTTCTATTCTGACAAAATCAAGTTTGTCAGGCAGCTCCCAGAGGTCTGGCTTTATCTGGACAACTCATTTCCAGCTTTTGTAACAGATACCCTACTAAGCAGGGAATTATGGTGGTTCCCATTTAAAGGCATGAGGGGGCAGAAATGGGGTAATGAGAGAAATGACTCTTTCATTCATTTAATTCATTTTTCACTTTATTTTTTTTATCTGATCAGATATCTGATTCTTATGTCAATGCCCTGATTTGGACAGGTTTCTGACCTGAACTTAGGTAGTAACTTATGTTAACTGATTCAAGTCTGTTTTACACAAGACTATACGAGGCATACCCCTTGTTCTTTTAAGTTTCTTACAAATACAGTCTTAGTGTGTTCAATCATTACTTAAGACTCAACATTATCTGAAAAGATCCCTGCAGCCCCCTCCCTCAACCCGGCAAAAGGCATATTTGTATATCATTAGGAGTTCTGCTCCTTGTATCTACCTTACTCTCCCTGGGTATGGAGGTAGTCAGAACCCTGAGGGGGCTTTCAGTAAAGTTAAAATTCCCTTTCTCCCTTTCTCTGCCTGTTCTTTGAACCATTCTGATAACCACGACTCCTTGGAACATTACTGGAAATGTGACTGATGGCAGGAATGCAGGAGACTCTATGCAAAATCTGGAGACTCCGTCAGCCCCTTCTAGCATCACCAAAAACATTCTGAATAAGGCTCTCTGTTTCCAGAAGGAGACCAACAGATTGCCCTTAATAGAATTTTTTATATTGCTTAAAATTGCTGCTTCTATTCCAGGCTGAAAATTACAGCCCTTGCTCTATTTTCTGTCCTCCCCCAGGAGTTACTCAGAGCCCCCGAGGAGATCCGTACTAACATCATCATCCACAAAACCCCAAATTCACTTTGTGTGGAAAAAAAAAATATTTGTAGCTTTTCAACCAGATCCAAACAGGCCTGTGACTGACATGCATGCTCTCCCACATGGATTCTGACTTTCCTTTTTTAAAAAAAAAAAAAAGATAAAAAAACTACCAACGTGATTTATGTTGCCTTCCCAAAACACTGCAAATCAAAGGCTAAACATCTCTGAAATGGAAGCTGGAGATGATGAATGCCGAGCTGCCTCCTGTGTTATCCTCCACGAGCCCGTGGGTGGGCTGAGGAGGGAGGCAGGTGATGAAGAACGAGTCATCGTCTCCAAAGAACAAACATGAGTGTGAGTGTGAGTGTTGCGACTGTGTTCCTCACTTAACCTCCCCTCAAGAGGAAGCTTTGTCTGGGGAAACAAACAAAACCCAATTTATGTTTATTTAAAGATGCCGGGTCTTTTTAAAGATGGTAGGAAAGCTGCTGTTGACTGCAACGAGGTGAAATTGCTTCGGAAAGATCCAACTTCTTCTGCTAAGGATGACAAACGAGTGGTGTGGTTCCAAGTGGCCCTGGACCACCTGGCTCGTGTTCTGCCAAGACACCTGGCCCTGACCATGGTCCTGCTGGGCAGACCTGGCTGCAGGAGCCAGCCTGGACTTTAAGTCTCCAGTGAAACAGGTCCAAGCTGGTGACACCCCGGAAATCATTGACTGCTTCTGACTCAATACTGAAGTACCGACTATGATGCAACCGACTGGAGTTCTTGGTTACCCTTTCAAATGCTTCCCATTAGATGAGGTTTTACAGTCTCCACTTAGTCCCTTTTCCTGGATTAAAGCCAAGGCTTTCTGACCCTAGATGCACATTAGAATCACCAGGCGCCAAACTAGACCAGCAGACTCAGTCTCTGGGGATGGTCCTGGCATCAACATTGTAAAAAAAAAAAAAGCTCTCTGGGTGATTCTAATGTGCAACTAGGAATGGAATAGCTAAACAGATGGAGAGCCAGAAAAATGACTTATGTATGAACGCATGTTCCCAGCCCAATGCTCTTTCATACATAGAACCTCGCAGGTGGCCTCCTGACTACAGTGGTAGGTTCAATGCCTTGAAGCTAGGAGGAAGCCAGGCCCAGGACTTCAGCGGGCCCAGATGGACTTCCATAGAAGATTTCACAATAGGCATACCCCACTCCTCTATTTTCCACTATAAAAAACTTCCTGAGCATCTACTATTAAGCCAGACACCCCTGGAAATACAGAAGTGAACAAGAGGCCCCTTCCTTTCCCTAAAGTGATGGATATCAAGGGGATCAGAACATGCCAGTCCAGAATATGCCACCTTGGCTTGAGGATTATTTTGAGTAAAGGCAAGTGAGAAACAGCAGACACAGGAGGAGCTGCCCCAAAACTACATAAAAGCAGGGTGTCCATTTCCTTCTGTAAAGGTAGCTGAGGTCCCCTTTGTGAAGGTGTCCACTGGTCTTCTACCAGGAGGAGAATAAATAACTTATCATCAGGGACAAAGATGACACTGAGATGAGTTGGTGCAAACACATGTTACTAAATAACCTTGCCTGACATTAATTTCCCTACATATTTACCTTCCCACAATTTACCACCCCTAGAAGCCCAAATCACTTCTCCACAATTCATCACCCTTTGTTAAAATGGTACAAAAGCCCCCAGGTCTAACCACTTTTTTGAGTTTTCATTTCTTTTCCATGAATCCCCTGGCACATAACATGAAGAATACTAATATCAGTTAGCCTGTCTTTTATCAGTCTAATTTGCAAGCCCCCACAAGTTACCTAAGAGGTTGTCTTCCTCTGCAGACAACCATGCTCATTAACTGTGCCAAGTGGTCTGCACCTCACTCACGCTCTCATTTAATCTTTACCACTGATCTGTGTGGTAAGTATCAGTAAGCCCACGTTACAGAAGAAGAAATCGAGGTTCGGAAACAAAGCAATTACTGGAGGTCGCAAGCTGAGAAGTGACACCAGTCTGACTTTTTCTAAACCTTAGAGCCAGACTTGGGAGAAAACTGGCAGGAAAAAATGAACCAGGGAACAGAGGCAAAAGTCAACATAGTGACTACTTAAGCGAGCTGTCTCAAAACAAAGTTTTTAATTACAGTTCTTTAAACAAAAGAGAAAGAAAATCAAATAATTCAGAACCTTAATGACATTTTGAGGCACAGCTTCAAAAGCCCCGAATAAATAATAAATGTCACCAAAAGGACAAGGAGCAGAGTGGCTGAATCACTTGCAGGCAGTGCCAAGAGCGGGCTGGAAAAAGGAAACACTTGACGGCATGCTCTCTGGATTGTTAACAATATCGGAAAGTCTTCCTAGATCAGCAGATTTCCTAGACAGCTGAGATCTACTCTGAGGAGCCCTTCAGCCATCAATTAACTCCTGATCAGTGAGAAGCTCAATGATGGCAAATAAGCCAGTCTGAACCTGGAAAATCTAGGTCTGAGGTCAAGGCCATCCCCTTCCCAGCAGAGTTCAAACCAAGGGGAAGGTGAGAGGATGAAGAATGGGGAAAAAGAGGTGTAGGTCCAAGAAGGGAAAAGAAAGCAGAGAAAGAAGCACACAGACAGTCTGAGACTGACGGCAGATGGTACCTGCTACCTACAAATCATGGCAGGACTAGGGGCAGCTGTGGGGGTTCAGTTGGTAAGCTGTCCCCGATGGAAAATCTTCTCCCAAGGATGTCATTTGTCTTAGTTTGAGCTGCTATAATAAAGTACCATAGATTAATTTGTTGGCTCAGAGGTTAAAGCGTCTGCCTGCAGTGCGGGAGACCCAGGTTCGATCCTTGGGTTGGGAAGATCCTCTGGAGAAGGAAATGGCAACCCACTCCAGTACTCTTGCCTGGAAAATTCCATGGACTGAGGAGCCTGGTGGGCTACAGTCCACGGGGTCGCAAAGAGTTGGACACGACTGAGTGACTTCACCTTCATAGATTAAATGGCTTATAAAAAACAAATTTATTTATAAGTTAGTTTTTGGAGGTGATGTCCAAAATCAGGGTGCCTGGTTCTGGGGAGGGTCCTCTTTGGGGCTGCCGACTGCCAATTTCTCCCTGTATCTTCACAAGGCAGAAAGCAGTAAGCTAGCTGTCTGGCCTGTTCTAACAAGGGCACTAATCCCATTCATGAGGGCTCTACCCGCATGGCCTAACTACCTCCAAAGGCTTCACTGCCTAATACCATCCCACTGGGCTTAGATGACAACATATGAATTTGGAGGGAGACACAATCAATCCTTCACACACTTACACAAGTTCCAAGAAAATTAACAGAGGCATGGAGCACATTCCGCACTGAGTTACTAGCTGAGTGCAGCCACAGCCTCCAGAATGGGTTTGCACAGGAGTGTAACAGTGTGTGAAAAGGGAAAGAGAATGGGTTCTTTGGTCAACTCAGCTTGGGAAACACGAGGCAGACAGGTACACAGCTTGCTTCTTTACCATAAAATTTCTCCTTATGTCTTAAGTGATTTCTAAGAGTCAGACAGTGTCTCTCAAATTCATGACCATAGGTGGAAGCTGCCTATAGACGTGTGATTCCAAAGGTGGTGGCTTAGGAAAGCTACTCAGGTTCAAAGGGAACTGATGGAACCCACAGGCTTGTTTGTGCCACGTGGGGTCTGGTCTTCCTGTGGACACTAGAGGTGAGTGTCCCTTTCCTTACTTGGAGACATTGGTGATGCCGGCAGAATGGGCACATGGTTTGCAGATAAGTCTGCCTGGTGCTAAAGTGTGACTTTGAGTAGGTGTGACAATCTTAGAGATCAAAAAGTGGGATTCTGTGTGCTGACTGACACTCTGGAAGAATGCCAGAGATGTAAGGGAATGTTCTGGGTCAACTCATCATGTACAGAAGATGAACAGCCAAAGTCTCCGGGACAACTCAGTGGCTGAGTCAAAATGAGAACCCAGGGTCCCTGACCCTTGGCCTGAGCTCCCTCTGCCTCCCACCTGGTCTCCTGCTGAAAGTGCAACTCCAACCTATGTTTAAAAATTCAGGAAGAGCTGTGTCCTTGGACTCGGGGAGGCAGTAAATTCCACCTTCCCACGGCTGACCAGCTCTTGTTGGTCCACGCTGACATGTCTGCATTATTTATCTTGTAAGGGAAACATTAACAAACAAGAATACTGGAGTGGGTTGCCATTTCCTTCTCCAAGCAAGCGAGAGGAACTCCCTATAGCGGGAGCACAGTGGTCTCCCACCACTGGAGCAAATAAATATGCGAATGGGGCTGCTGCCTTCCCCTCTCTGTTCAAGAAGCAGCAAAGAAAACAGCATTAACAGACCATTTGGGAAATGGGTCACTGGGATTGTGATGTGGGGATGTTCTACTCAGCCATTCCGAATGAGAGATTTGCTAATTAGATCATGTACTTGATGGAACTGGGTCTACATTTACAACAGCTTTACAAACTGATCCAGGGCTTCCCTGTGGTTCAGCTGGAAAAGAATCTGCCTGCAATGCAGAGACCTGGGTTGAATCCTTGGGTTGGGAAGATCCCCTGGAGAAGGGAAAGGCTACCCACTCCAGTATTCTGGCCTGGAGAATTCCATGGACTGTATAGTCCATGGGGTCTGCAGAGAGTCGGTCATAACTGAGAGACTTTCACTTTTCACTTTCACAGACTGATCCAGAAATAGATAAACCAAGGTAATCTGGAGAGAAGTCTCAGAGCCCTGGGAAGCAAGACAGGGCTGGGTCTTAAGTGTGAGTAGATGAGCCAGCCAGGCAAGAGGTCTGGCTAAAGCAGAGATACTTTCTCCACTCCCCACTTCCAGCCCCAAGTGTTCAATTCAAGGTTCTCTCAACAGCAACCAGATGTCAGTGAGCAGACAGAAACTTACATGAAATGTACTCACTTCACTTGACAACAACCTCTGGTTTCTCCCCAACCCATGTGCTTCCTACAGCAATGTAAGGTGGCATTTATCCAGTCTTGGGAGTATAAATTCAACAAATATTTACTGTGGCTGGCTATTTGGCCAGAGGCCTTGTTCTCAGAAGCAGGGGCGCAGTGCAGACAACACAGCTCCGCACTCATTGGTCAAGCATCTCCCCTATGCCAGGCATCTCACTGAATCTTCCAGCATTCATATCTCCCTTCTTGGGGACCCTGAGGCTCAGAGCAGAGAAGTGACTTGCCCAAATGCACGCTAAATAGCAGTCAGGATGGGAACCTGGGTAAACAGGTCCCCAAAGTTCCACGCTGTGCAGTGTGGTAGCCCTGCCATTTACATGTAACAAGGGCTTAAACAGCGGTGCTATTCCTGTCAGTGGTGCTGCTGTGTGATGAACACCCCAAGAGAATTAACAATTATCCGAGCAGTAGGTGAATTCAGAAGTCATTCCTAGATGTCACCATGACTCACCGAAAGGAGCCATCTGGATAATTGGAACAACTGGAAACCTTTTGCCTGGCTGAGGCCATGGAGGCATTCCAGGAAGAGAGAAAGGTGTGACTGAAAATGTTTAACCAAGAAGTGGGTACAGGCAATGGTGAACAGATAAGATCTGGAGAACATTCGATACGGAGCAAGAAGCTCGGCTTTATGCTGTTGGCAGAGAGGGCAAGACAGCTGGGATTAGGCTTGGAGTAAAACGGATTGGAGGGAGGGCAGATGAGGGGCAGGGAGACACATTAGTAGGAAGCTATGCAAAGGCATGAGGTAAAGACGCCCAGAACCGGGGCACAGGCATCGAGCTGCAAGGACGGCTGCCTCGTTCATCCAACAATGTTCCTGGTCCAGGGATGGGTGGTGTCCTAGACAGACAAGGCCACTAGGAGGAGATACTGCTCTTCCCAGGGTATGCAACACCACACACCCAGGGAGGAGATACTGCTCTTCCCAGGGTATGCAATGCCACACACTCAGGGAGGAGATACTGCTCTTCCCAGGGTATGCAACGCCACACACCCAGGTACATGACATCCACCTGCAGCCAGGTGGCAACTGCGAGAAACCGGTTTCTGAGAATGGACAAGGACTCTCTGCTCCTTCCACCTCGTCCTACCCCACAGACCACCACCGTCCTGGTCCTTATGTACAGAAAAGCAACGCAGTAAGGAAGAAGCAGGGCTTTACCTTCTCATGCAGCAAGGTGGGAGACACCTGGCAACAGCTGCGGAGCCTCGAGGAAGCTGCCCCTGGCCCCCTTGGCACGGACTGCACTCGCCTCCGCACTCCAGGCCCCAGGGGCGCTCCAGCGGCGCGCTGTGTGTCCTCCCACCCCATCACTGACTCCAGGTGGTGGCTTTCTTCCCAGTTACTGTCTGAGATGCATGAGGCCAGACAGCGGGATGCTGTGAGGCACGGGCCCCTGCCCACCAGCACAGAAGCAGGCAGGCAGCTCCGACGACTTTAACAAGAAGCAAGCAGAAGCAGAGGTCAAGTTCAAACTCCCTCCTGTCCTCATCTCTCACCAGCTGGCGGATACTGCCGTGCAAGGTCAGCGTCTTGGCCACAGACGACAGTGTCTCTTGAGTCATTTGTCTTTCTAGGGCCTTCCAAATTGGGTTATTTTGTCCTTTCCTTTTTATTGACTACCTGCTGCTACTTTCTTTCCATTTTCCCCTCTTGCTTTCTGCCAACTTAAATTTTATCCAAGATGGTCCCTGCATTTGTTTCTCCTATATGCTGTTCTGCAGGTTCCAGCTGGCAGATTTCACCTCCTTCCTCATCTTCTGAACAGAGGCCCTTGACATTTCCTGTCTTCTCCCCACCCAGTGCTCAGTGCCCGCTCATTCCCACGTACCCAGCAGAAAGGTCACCTTCTCTGCACCCCCCTACAATGGACTTACATACTCCCTTAATGTGCCTTCTTGGTACGCAAATCGACAGAACTCACAAGCTGCCCGCAATTCTGTTCCGCTTCTTAGACTCTGAGTTTCCTGAGGTCCTGGGTCTTAGTTCCCTTTACTATCCCAGAGCACGACATTGAGGGCTGTTCAGAGGCAGAACCAACAGTGATGGCTACGTGGATGGATAAGTGGATGAAGGGAGAACTGAGGGTCCATTTCACCCACTTCATTTGCCCCTTCTAGAACATCTACCACCATGGTCTATTGTAAAAGCTTCCAGACAAAATGTTATTTCATTTCATTACCAATAGTTTCTGGCTATCGAAGCCATGCGACCACAAGCACTGTCTTCACAGGGCTGGTGATCTGTGTGGGGAGAAGACAACTGAACTCTCCACGTCCCTCAGAACCTCAAAGGTATGGTTTGGGAGCCTTACCGGGATGGAGAGCCCTGGCTCAGGCCCCCCACTGCTGCATGTGCCCAAAAGAGTCACCAAGACCGAGTCCAAGGGAGCAGAAACCCTAAGACTGCCCTCTCCTTCCTCTGCTCGGCCAGTCTCTCAGGTCCCCATCTAGATTCCATCCCGTATGCCACACGCTCCTTATCACAACGGCTCTCAGACTGAAGCTGCCCCTTCTGGTCCCACTGGTAAACACAGCTGTCAGAATAATTTCCCCAAAGCAGGCAGCAAGAGGAAACCAGTAAAGACAGTAAAGTCTCAGTGGGGGAATAGGAAAGCTGCCACTCAACGAATGAGATGCCCCGCCCTTCCCCCCTAGAGTCAGCATAGAAATCCAGCAAGAATTTCTCCTGCGTGCATTAGCAGGGTGGACTGAGCATCCACAGATATTTCAGTTCTGTTTCTAAACCCCTGAAATGACTGCGAGATGTGAACCACACAGGGGTGGAAAACAAGGAAAGCATCATCCCCGGAACCGCACTTTATAGTTTTCTTTTAGCTTTTCTTTATTTTCTAAAATCCTTACACCAAATATGTACCACTTAGAGACTAAGGAACAGAAACATTAAAAAAACTTGATGGGAAAAAAAAAGAACAGGAACTACAGACTCAAACTGGTAGCTCGTCCTTGCAACATGGTAGGGTGCATGGACAGCCGCGGACTGCTTTGCAGAGATGTAAGAGGTCAGAATTACAGGAGCCTGGCATGAAGTAAGACGCAGTGTTGGACAAATGATACCATCACCACATGAAGGGATATTTTGAAATGCATTGTTTTAGGAGTTTTTAACAACTTGAGAAAACACACAGAGTACTATATGCGGTGGCCTGAATAGTATGTGTCTCCTACCGAAAGATGTGACCAAGTCCTAACCCCGGGGTATCTGTGAGTATCACCTTATTAGGAAACAGGGTCTTCACAGATATAATTGACTTAAGGATGTTGTTGTTGTTTAGTTGCTAAGTCCTGTCTAACTCTTTCGTGACCCCCATGGACTACAACCTGCCGGCTCTTCTGTCCATGGGATTTCCCAAGAAAGAACACGGGCGTGGGTTGCCGTTTCCTTCTCCAGGGAATCTTCCCGATCCAGGGATTGAACCTGCATCTCCTGCAGATTCTTTACCACTGAGCCACCAGGGAAGCCCTAAGGATCTCGAGATGACCTTCCACCCAAAGACTGCGTCCTTATGAAAGTAAAGAGAGGGATATTTGAGACACAGAGATGTAGAGTGTTAGTCGCTCGGTTGTGTCCGACTCTTTGCGACCCCGTGAACTGTAACCAACCAGGCTCCTTTGTCCATGGAATTCTCCAGGCAAGAATACTGGCATGGGTTGCCATTTCCTTCTCCAGTGGATCTTCCCCACCCAGGGATCGAACCCAGGTCTCCTGAATTTTTAGGTGGATTCGTTACCATCTGAGCCACCAGGGAAGCCCAAGAGAAAAATTCAGAGATGTAAAAGCTAAAGACCAAAGAAGGTGGAAGCAAAGACTGGAGTGATGTGCCTATGAGCCAACAACTGCTGGCAGCCCCCAGAAGCTAGAAGAGAGGCCTGGAATGAAATCTTTAGAACCTCCAGTAGGTACCAACCCTGCCAACACCTTGCCTTTCGACATCTGTCCTCCAGAATTGCGAGGGAATAAATTTCTGTTGTTTTAAGCCCCCACCAAGTTTACGGTCATTTACGGCAGCCCTAGGGAAATAACGTATGATGGTAAGTACGGAAGCAGCTTATACAACTATTTACAGGATGGTTTCAGTTACATAAAACAGATGGGCAATGGGTGTGTATTCTTATAAGGAGGGAAAAAAGTTATTAAAAATGCATGAGCAATCTGCCATCTTACCAAGAATATTAGCTCACAGCCAAACCTTGTGACCACATCCCAGTTCTCACTCACCAGACATTTGAACTTCAAAATAACTTGGGCAGGTGAGAGCAGGGGAACATCATTCCAGTTTCATAGATGAGCACCTGGAGCTGGAATGTGATCAAGGTGGAGCTGGTGGCTGAGTTTGAATAATTTGGGCTCCGGGTGCCTCTCAGCAGCTCCAGTGATGTCCAGCTGCTTAGTGCTAGGACCTGAACTGTGTCCCTCCCATCCCCAAATTCATGTTCAAGTCCCTAGCACTTCTAGTAGAGCCACATTTGAGGTAAGGTCTTTTAAAGAGGTGACTAAGTTAAGAGGAAGTCGTTAGAGTGAACGTTAATCAAATCCAGCACATCTCATAAGAGGAAACTTGGACGTGCATAGAAACATGCCAGACACACGCATGCCTGCACAGAGGAAAGACTACGGCAGGACCTGGGGAGAAGGCACCCTCTGCAAGTCAAGGAGAGGTCCCAGGAGAAGCCCGACCTTGATCTTGGACTGCTAGCGTGCAGAACTGAAAATATAAGCTGTTGTGAAGCCATGCAGGCTGGCTGTTGTGTTCTGGCAGCCCCAAGCCAAGATGCTTAGGAAGGCTGGAAGACAGGCTCTTTTTTGCCAGTTTCTCCTCTTCCTGCAGCATCCTCTCTGGGCTGAAACGGAAGGAGGGAAATATAATTCCCAGCTACAGGTCTCTCCCGCCCAGTTAGGTTATTTCTGAGGCTAACAACAACGAAGACTTCCGGCAAATCTATCTTCTGCAGAAGGTCTGCCAAGCCCGCTGGGTAGGTGGAGTGGTCAAAACCACGTTCTCCAGATGTGCCAGCTGCTTCTGGCTTCTCATTTAGAGCCACAGGCCGTTACTGTGTGGGCGCGTGTGTGTGTAGGGAGAAGCGGGGGTGAAGGGTGTGAGTGGTGCTTTGTGACTTTTAGGCAGGGGGAAGGAAGTAAGGCTGCAGGAGGCAGGGTGTGGTGGCTGGGTCACAGGCTTGGGAAGGCGACTGGATTCAGAGACAGGCTCCAGTTCCTCCTGTGTGTCCCCCAGCAAACTGCTTCCCCAAGTTGAGATTCAGTTTCCTCATCTGTAAAGTGGAGCCAGCATCACCCACCTCACTGCAGGGGATGACTCTGCAATGTCAAGCAATCAGCATCGTGCCCACCACACAGGAGGTACTTAATAATGTTTCTTATGTGTGTTAATGAAAAACAGTGCATAAATTTGACTTCTTTTCAACAGTGCCTAAATCTCATGGGAGTAGTTTGGCCTTTTTTCCCTCTACCATTACCTTAATCCCAGGGCAGGGGGCCAGAGGAGGGGCTGGGTTTTGGTGTCGTTACACGATACATCAAAAGATTTTGAATTTTCATTCCCAGCATTTAAAAATCAAGAGCTTTCCCATAAAATTTCCGAGCTCTGAGTCGTCTGGATAACCTGGAAGATGCTGCCAGGCAGACAGCGCCTGCCTCTGTGGCAGTGCCAGGCTGGAGCTGAGTGGGGGTGCCCCCTTCATGGAATGGGTGCCCTCCGACGTGCATGGGGGTGACCTGAACAGCTACCTCACTGCCCACCTGCCCAGGCTCTTGTGGACATGTGCATAGAGGGCTCAGGGAGGAGAGTGAAGGGGGCAGGAACCAGACAGTGGGCTCAGCGGGCACTATAGGAATGGAATCCATGTCAGCTCTGACTAAACGATTATGTAACCAATGCTCACTTAACGATGAGCCACATTTAAAGCAGACAAGCGGACAGGGTGTTCCATTCAGAATTCCAGTTTAGGATGTCACCAGTAGCTACTACACCAAAGGTGATTACAATCCCAGACAGACAAGAGACTTGCAGGGCACGCACAGACAGGTGGATTTTCTGTCTTGCTCTTCTGGAGCTCACTTAACGAATCCAGCAGGGAGGGCTAAACAAGGTCTAGACTGTAGTCCAGAGGAAAACTGTCAGAGAAAGGCCACAGACAAGGAGTAAAGCTCAGGCAGTCTTTGCACTCAGGGCAGTCATAAAGGAAAGACACGAGGGTGTGGGGGAGGGCTGTGGGCACCATCTGCCCCGAAACCCCCACGCACTGAGGCTTCCCCTCAGGGTAAAGAAAGAGAGGGGATTGGGAGCAAGATTGGGAGCAAGAAATAGAGATGCATTTTTTTTTAATGAGAAAATGGAACAAATTAGCCCCTGCACATCCTATCTCAAGATTCAAGAAAGGTCCCAATTGTATGGCTTAAAAAAAATCACTGATGCTGCAATTTCACAGAGCAGATCAATACTGCAGCTTAAATGCGAATTTATGGCCTTCAGAAATGCAGATGAGGCTATGCTCTGAGTCCCAGCCTGCCTCCCACTGACAATTCTGCTGACTTCCCATGGCCCCGATGATTCCAGCTGGCTACCTTTTCAGGTAAGGGCAAGAGTCCTCTGCTGAGCCTGCCCATCTCCTCAGGGATGGGACCCTGGCTCGGCCCATGTGTTGTCATAGAAACCACTATATGAGCATCTTACCCTGCATCTATACTGGTTAGGCAACATTCCTCCCCTGCCCCATTCCTTGTCTCTCTTTATTGACTGACTCCTTGCTCCCAACCCCACCGCACTCCACTCTTCTTGAATTCTGGGTGTAGCATGCACCAAAGCTTGGCAAGTGTGTGCCTGAGTCTACCAGGTCTGCTGCAGGGGATGTGACTGTTGGGTAGATCAAACTCCAGACCCCGAGACACCTGTCTCCACTTTCCTGGAGGGAAGCATCCACTCCCACATCCTTCCCAGCCTTCCAAGATGCACATAAAAATCAGATCTCTGCTCTCTTTTTACTTTTATCCCTGCTGTGCGCTCTGGGGAGTTTTTATAAAACAAATGAACATGAACTTCAAGGCATGCAATGTGTAAATCACTGCAGATCCTCCCAGGCCTCCAAAAGCTACAAACATGACTTAGCCAAGGACTAAAGAGAAGCCCGATAGGTGATTATTCTTATTAAATAAACACTACTCACTATTCCCTTGCAACCTGGTTGGCAGAGCATGTTCACATCTATTAACACCATCAGCTCCTCATGACAGCCCCACGCATGAGGCAGAACTGGTAATGTACGATCTCCATTAAGGGTGGGAAGGAAGGAAGGTGAAGTCGCTCAGTCGTGTCTGACTCTTTGCGACCCCATGGACTGTAGCCTATCAGGCTCCTCTGTCCATGGAATTTTCCAGGCAAGAGTACTGGAGTGGGTTTCATTTCCTTCTCCAGGGGATCTTCCCGACGCAGGGATTGAACCTGGGTTTCCCGCACTGCAGGCAGACGCTTTACCCTAGAAAAAGGCTGAAAAAAATTACACATAAACTGGTATGTGTTCTCTAAAGAGAACAGTATGGAGGTTCCTTGAAAAACTAAATACAGAACTACCCATGACCCAGGAGCCCCACTCCTAGGCATATACCCAGAGAAAATCATAATTTGAAAAAATACATGCACCCCAGTGTTCATCGCAGCACTACTTACAACAGCCAAGGTCATGGACACAATCTAAATGTCTGTTGACAGAAGGATGCGTAAAGAAGATGTGGTATACATATACAATATTACTCAGCCATAAAAACGAACAAGTAATGCCATCTGCAGCAACACGGATGGGCCTGGAGGTTGTCATGCTGAGTGAAGCAGGTCAGCCAGAGAAAGGCAAATATCATTGATAGGACTTCGATGTGGAATCTGTAAAAGGGTAAAAATGAACTTCCTCACGAAACAGAAGTAGAGTCACAGACGTAGAGAACAAACCTATGGTTATCAGAGGAAAGGCAGGGGAAGGATAAACTGGGAGACTGGGATTGACATATACAAAATAGATAACTAATAAGGACCGACTGGGAATTCTACTCAATACTCCATAACAGCCTATATGGGAAAAGAATTTAAAAAAAAAGAGTAGATATATGTATATGTATAACTGATTCACTTTGCTATCTACCCGAAACACATCATTGTAAATCAACTGTATTCCAATAAAAATTTTAAAAATTACACACACAACCCAGAATGAAAACTAGCTAGGATTTTATCACTTTCCATTAATTAAAAAAATTCTTTCCCATAATGCAAAAGTCTCCTTATCCAGCCCCTCTTGACTGGATGTCTGCACCCCCATCCACCCCATTTTCTTGAGTTCATTTGCGACTTTAAAATCCAATTTGAAAGACTTTCATATACATATTTGTAGCTATAACCAAAATGTAGTACTGGTTTGCATGTGTTTTTAAGTACACAAAGTTAGTGTTATTATCATACCATCGATCAGATTCGCTCTTTTTAAAAACTCAAGTGCTATATAGTATTCCAAGCTATCTAACCCTCTACTGACGGACATTTAGATTGTTTGAAATTTTTTCATTCTTAGAAACAATGATCATAAACCCTAATCCCATCCTTTTGTACACATAGCAAGATTTCCTCCTGCATCAGCAGGAGGCGTTGCTCTTCCCATGTGCTTCGCTCTGTCTACTGAAACGGCTGAGCACCTTCTCCTAGGCTGATGGTTCATCCGGCTTCCCCTTTTAGAAGTGAGCTTCCTGCGTCAGTATTTAAGAACAAACAAGCCACGTTCTGGTAACAAACAGCTGTCCAGGGCAAAGCGAATCACCCCTCTTCTCCTGCTCCCCAGTACTGACCGTTCTCTTCACGGCTGCCAGAGGGAATAGTCAACTTTCCTTGGCATGGCCTTAGCCCAGCGAGAGATATGTCACTTTCCATGGCGTCCCTATGGATGGCAGGCTGACCCCACTCCTAACACAGCCGTCAGGGCTGCAGCACCAATAACCACCAAACCCAGCGCCCAGCTCTACAATTAAAGGGCACACTGGCATCTCAGCTGGCTCCTACTGCGAGGCTTTGTGGAGGAAGAGGTTGTCACCCATTCTCTCTACTCCAGCTCTTCCCCATATCCATCTACAAGGGCTCCCAGCTCTCACTCTCCTCTCATTCAGACTGGCCACAGAGGATCGTCTGACCCTCACACAGGCAAAGATGCCAGCTGCCTTCTCGGTATCCCCCCGAATTGGCAAGGTTGGGAGGTTTAGCGGAAAAGACACAGGCTTGCACTCATCAGCTGTGTGACTTCAGGGAAGTTACCTACCGTCTCTGAGTCTCAGAAACCTTCCCAGGAAAGATGTGGGTGGTTGTTAAGAATTAAGAGAAAATAATGTTACATGTGAAGGGATTGGAAAATACTAAACACTTAAATCAGGGGAACCAATAGCAAGTCAACCAGCTTGTGTTAAAATCACACATCAGGGACTTCCCTGGTGTTCCAGTGGTTAAGAATTTGCCTTCCAGAGCAGGGAATCCCTGGTCTGGGAACTAAGATCCTACATGCTGCAGGGCAACTAAGTCTGCAAGCTCTACAGCCCCTGCACCACAACTAGAGAGAAGCCGTCACACTGCAACAGAAACCCGGCGCAGCCAAACAAATAAATAAATTTTAAAAAATCAACACATCAAACAAAGCTCTGTGTAGACAGATTGGTCAGATGTGGTCCAGACCCTGGTTGGGTAGACACAATGAAGACATAATGCGGACCCAAGTTAGGATCATCCAGAATTAACTGATGAATCCCCTGGGCTGGAAATGAAGTCTTCAGAGAGAAGGTGGGATGTGAAGCTGGGTCTAGCCCCAGGGATACTTGAAGACGTTCAATTGTCACCACTTGACGGTGGGGGCGCCACCAGTATCGGGCAGTTGAGGTCAGTGATAGAAAGTGAAAGTCGCTCAGGCATGTCCGACTCTTTGCAACCCCATGGACTACACAGTCCATGGAATTCTCCAGGCCAGAACACTGGAGAGGGTAGCCTTTCTCTTCTCCAGGGGATCTTCCCAACCCAGGGATCAAATCCAGGTCTCCCTCATTGCAGGTGGATTCTTTACCAGCTGAGTTACCAAGGAAGCCCAAGAATATTGGAGTGGGTAACCTATCCCTTCTCCAGCGGACCTTCCCAACCCAGGGATCGAAAAGGGGTCTCCAGCATTGCAGGTGGATTCTTTGTCAACTGAGCTATCAGGGAAGCCTGGTTGAGGTCAGGGCTGCTGTTAAACAACCTTCAAAGCACAGGACAGCTGTCCATGATGAAGAATTAGCCAGCTCAAAACGTCAAGTGCTAAGGTTGAGAAGTGCTGCATTAGGTCACAGGAGAAGAGCATTCTAGGGCAGGACGCAGATGTGAGTACAACATTTTCCTGAGATTTATTGATGTTTATGAGGTTCAAGACAAGGCCAGAGTTGGAGGATAATGGGTGGGTGTGGAGGGCAAGGCAAGGTGTGCGAATAGGTAAAAATGGTCACGCATGCATGCTCAATCATTTCAGTCTTGTCTGACTCTTTGAGACCCCATGGACTGTACCCCACAAGGTTCCTTTTGTCCATGTAGTTTTCCTGGCAAGAATACTGCAGTGGGTTGCTCTCCTCCAAGGGATCTTCCCAGCATAGGAATCGAACCCAAGTTTCCTACCTTGCAGGCAGATTCTATTACCTGCTGAGCCATCAAGAAAGCCAAAATGGTCATGACCCCTATTAAATAATAACCTGAGGTCAGAGGACGACTGTCTGGACTCCCCACTGAGTCACAAGGCTGTGCTCTTCTGACAGACCTGAAGCAGACAGGCGAAGTGAAACACCATCCAGACCAAAGTCCCGAACCTTCCATCGCCATGCCTTTTCTTTAGCGTCCCCGCCATCCTCCAGCCCCAAGGACCGCATGTTCTGACATCTGCCGTCTCCCGACGACAGGCATTTTTCATGTAAGACATGTGACAGCAATCTGGCTGCCGCATCCATCACCGTGACACAATTATTAAGTACTAATTCATCGGATGCCCATTTTTTATTAATCCTGAACAAATGTAACTGTCAATTACAAGCCTCTGATCCACATGAGATAACAGGTGTTGCTGTGAAGCTGAGAAGAGTCCAGCCAAGAGCAAAGAAACCGGGCGATCCTAATTCAGACTGAAAGTGCCACGTGGGCCATCCCCATCAACATGTTTATGGAAGAGCAGGAATCTGAGGACCCCAGCTGGGGAGCCTGTGATGTGGTCGGACTGCCGCACTGCAGAGAAGATGAATCTGCGGGCTAGAGAAACTACTCAAAAATTAACACAGATCTCGGCCCATGTCATGTGTTAGGTGCTGAGCACTGGACATGATATTCCACTATTTCTCTCAGCCACCAAGGAAGTAGGCACTATTATCACCCTCATCTACTTGCCTTTCAGAAAGACAAAGAAAAGTAAAAGCTAGAATTTGAACTCAGGTCCCTGGTTCCAGAGCCCACGGCTTGCCCAGAAGGTGGTGGTCCTCTGGCATGGGCAGTCAGCTGGTATCACTGCTGACCTTGGACCCAATGGCCTGACCTTTGGTCAAGGACTCAGCTGATGCTCAAATGCCAGAGATTAAAGGAAGAGGGGGCAGCCCCGAGTCACATGGGCTCTGGGAAATTCCACCCTCAAGAGGCAGTCTGGCTTTTTTTTTTTCAGTCTGAACTCTTTAATGTTATCTAACCTTAAAAAATAATGAGCCCAGCTGAGCCAGACAGGCCTGTGAATACAGACAAAATAGTTACTCATCTCTGGAGCAAATAAATATGTAAATGGCACCCCTGCTTCCTTCGCCTTCATCTGCGCAGCCGGGAAGAGTGGCATTACCGGCAGTTTTCATGAAGCGGTTTAGGATTAAGCAGTAGAATGATTATTTATCCATTGAAAATATGAGTCTTGCTAATTAGGTCGTAATGGTACTCATTTATCATCTGAATTTGGAGCATATATTGTATTGATCTACAATGTTGTCTGTGGGCGCAAGGTGCTTATTAATACTGGCTTAGCTCTGCCGCAAGTTCCCATGAACCTTAAACCCTCTTGGAAGCCAACTGAAGGGATCTGGGCTGACTGCAAATGAGGGACTTGCTGTAATGATACTCCTTCTACCAGAGCTGCTAGAAAGGGATGCTGTGCCTTCGGAGTCTTCCTGCTGCTTTTGACCAGATTGTCCAGATTGTGGACAAACTGCTAATTCCGGCAGGTACAATGAACTCACATGGTTATGTCTTTAGACGTTGAGGGGATAAACGCTGAACTCGTAGACATCTGAATTGAGTCGTATATTTTAGAAGGTATTCAGGTAGCCAAACAGTATAAGTGTTCTGGCTGTAGCAGCAGGGGAAGAGCCTTGATCACACACACACACACACACACACACACACACACACACATCCACCCATGAGAACGGTCCCATCACAATCTCTGTTTCCTGTCAACTTCAGGTCAGGTCATTGGCCACTGACAATCGAAGCTTAGTGGGCTTAGTTCTGTTCCATGGACTCTTCCTAGTGTTTATGCTGAAGTCTGGCTCTGCTTTTACTGGGTGCCTGCCTTGAGTAACTCAGGTTACCCCTCTGTACATTAGAGGCTGCATTTGTGATGTTGGGATAATAAGCTCTCCTATGCTGCAGGGTTGTTATGAAATCTACATAAGAGATCACAAGTGAAATACCTGGGGTATAGTAGACACTCAAAATTTCATGCCTCCATTTAATTCTCCAAGAAATAATCAGCTTGCTCATGGCAACACATCCACAAAGGCGAACTGCTATAGAGCACCGGACTTAAGGAGCACAGGTTCACCAGCCCAGAGGATGAACTCAGCATGGAAGGAACAACTTATCCTGAGGGTATGATACTGGAAGGGCTTGGGGAATCAGATTTTTAGCAGTATCCATCCAGATATAACTCAAAGACACCACTCTGTAGTTGAGTACTTTTGGGAAATGCCAGCTACCATCTCCCCCACTTAGGGATCCCTAATGCACCCAAGTGCATCCAAGGCTTGTAGCAGTCCTGAAACAAAAAAATGGTTTAATTTGGTTTTACTTAGTGTTTCCCATAGTTAAGTCACAGAACGTTTTCTGGGGAAGTGGGTAGGAGAGGGCATGAGAAAGTTATCCTTTTAGATAGGGTAATGAAAAGACTCAGAATGAGAATAGCAGGCATGAAGACGAATGGAAGTTCAGAATTGTTGCCACCCACTCTCAAGATTTAAGGGCCAGAAATGGCAATGGTCCCTAACCCGCCTAGACTCTACCCAGGAAAGGACAAAAGCTCGAGTTGAGTCTTTCATAGGGCAGATGGCACAGAACCAGAAAGTCTAATCCAACTTTCACCAGACTTCTGGCTGCGACCCGGGTGAGTGTGTTACAAGAACAAGCCACTTGTGCTTCTGAAACCCTGTGTTTAAGTGATTTGCAGAGACAGATACAGAGGCTGCATCCCTGGGCTGAGTCAAAAGATGAAAGCCGTGGGCAACCAAACTGTCCATCAAACACACCCTTATTTGACTGCATCCACAACAGGGAGGAAGACAAAGAGGGAAAGGAGGGGTGAAGAGGGAATATCCAGAGGAGAAGGAAGCTGAGAGAGTATGGGACCCAGAGAATGAGCGGCACCAGGAGAGGAGGAAGCAGAGGCAACCAGAGGCAGAGCGAACTGGAGAAAGTAATTAGCGTTCCATCCCATTTAACTCAACCACGGTGCCGAGCAGTCATGCTCTCTGGGGGGTCCGAAACCACCGAGGTACCCACCATCAACTTACCAACTCCGAGCTATTCTTTCTGCTCGGGGTCAGATGACAGATTTTCCAGCCAGATGGGAGGTGCCAACTGTAACTGAACAAGCCCAAGAGGGACTGGATGGATGATTTCATTTCTCCATGAGGGTCAGGAGCAGATGCCCTGAGTCGCTGCTACTGCAGCAGTTCCTACCATTCAGCTGAAAGTCTCGGCTCGTGATTGCCAAACCTTTACGGCTACCTCCTCCATGATCTGAGAAGGGAACCCACAAGAACCCCCTGAATAAAAAGGTTTCATTCCCCACTGTGCCACTAAGATAATATGTAAAAAGTCCCTCTCTGAGTTGCATACCTTTGGGTTAAGAAATCAATTCCTCCAGACACACAAATATTACAGACCCCATGGAGTGAGAATCTGTGATAGAGCAGCCTAAGACCTGGTGGGAAAAACAGGATTAGGGGAACTCAGTTTTTACAAGGACCTATGAAAGGGCTTATTAATATTGTTAGTGCACCTAACTACAACACACGCTGCTTATTAAAGAGACAGGCAGTGACACTTTAAACATCTAAAATTGCAATGATGAGAGCTGTTAATGCATCGCAATTTATTATCCCCTGCTCGCAGGAAATTTCTCAGGATTAACCTCCTCACAGCTTCCATAAGATGCTGATATGATCATTTTGCATTGCAGGAGGTATTATGCAGACTAACACAATTTGTTTCCAGAGTCTGGCTGGGCATGCAAATGTTTGATGTCCTGGTTTTATCACCAGCCATGAAGTTATACTTCATGCAGAATGATCCAGGTTGACATGCGTGTATGTATGTGGTGCGGCGGTAGAAAATCACCTGCCAATGTGGGAGACTCAAGAGACCTGGGTTTGATCTCTGGGTCGGGAAAATCCCTTGGAGTAGGAAATGGCAACCCATTCCAGTATCCTTGCCTGGAAAATTCCATGGACCGAGGAGTCTGGCTGGCTGTAGTCCATGGGGTCACAAAGAGTCAGACACGACTGAGCACACCACACATGTGTATATACACGTGAGCGTATGTTATGTATATGTACACATTTGTGTAAATACAGACGTGTGTATCTGTGTATGTGTCTACATGCACACTGCACGCAAGCGTGTGTACGTGTGCGGAGAAACCTGAAAGAGAGAGGGAGATGATAAAGCTGACTTTCTCAGCTTTCAATTCTTTCAACTAAAGAGACATTTAAGAACCATGTCCCCTTGGAGTTGGAGCATTCCACCCTCTAAAGAGAAGATGGACTTGGTCCTCTCCAGGGACAGCACAGACACCATCACAGCAGGAGGTGCCAGAAGCATGTGGATGAAGAGCTAAATTAAGGTGAACTTCCTGGGTCAAAAGTAAACAAAAGTAACCTTTGTTTGGGCAAGGTGATAACATAATCATTGCCTGATATATCCTTAAAAAAACCCCAACATACTCTAAAACTTATTTTAGTATTCCCCATATGGAGAAACCCAGGTGTGGGAAGGACCATCACTTGCCTGCAGTCACGGGGCAGGTAAGTGGCAGGGCTGGGGACAGGGCTGAGACCTGAGAGTTCCAAGCTGGGGCACATCCTCCGCACGCAGCCTCTGTCCTCTCGGAAGTGGGAGCTCATTGAAACAAACCTAACTCCTCCATTCAACAAGCACAGCAGGGCTCTCTCTGTGCATGGGACTGTGAGGTGCTCAGGACTCGAAGTGACACTTGGACCTGAGAGCAACGCCACAGCCACGAGGCGAAACACAGGCAGTAAGGACAACCATGAACACCCGGAACCCAACTAAAATCCAGCAGTCTCTAAGTCCTCAACAATTTCTCCATCACAACACGCTCCTGAGACTTTGTGACTTAACCACTCCATTCTGTGCCTCACTTTGCTCATCTATAAAATGGGGAGATAATCACTCTTCCTCCTTTCGGGTTGTCATGAGGATTAAATAACTTAAAATATAAAGTGCTCAGGTACTGGGTACATACACAGTCAGCATTACATAAGTCTGGCTACATCACATTACTTCTGTTATTACTATGATTAAGAATAAGCACATATCATCAAAGCACGGGTTCAACCATGCACGCACACACACATAGACACACATACACACATTTTTCCCTTCTCTTGCACAAAAACTAGTGACTGAGTCACATTTTCCAAAGAGAGAAACTGGACTTGGCAACAGAGCCCTTGATGCAGCCTTCTGTATTTTCTGTCTTCAGCACTCCTTTATAAATAGGTTTGCCAAATTGATGCTTAATAGCTTAATATTGGGTTCGTATTAATCTCACCCTGTCTGAGCTTCAAAGGGACAAATTGTTCTGACTGCTAATGAAACGGATTTCAGTTGCAAGTTTCTAAGAGACCAGAGGCAGAAAAAGTACCAGTTGATCTAAACAGACAGACATCTCTTTGGTGCTCTTTTAAAGCCATATGGGCTTAAATAGTTGCCACCGGAAGCCGGGAAGAAACCCAACAGCCTTAGCCAGGGTGGGGCAAAGGCAGGGGGTGCACAAGGCCCCTCAGACACTAGATGGCACTAGAGCATGCTCGGAGCCTGGCCTCCTGCAGCTAGCCACACACCCTACCCTGCCCTGAAGTTAGGGTCACTGAGGCAAGATGTGGGACAGACACTTCAATTGGAATAAACTATCTGAATGTTCAGCTCCGTTCAGTTCAGTCGCTCAGTCGTGTCCGACTCTGCGACTCCATGAATCGCAGCACGCCAGGCCTCCCTGTCCATCACCAACTCCTGGAGTTCACTCAGACTCACGTCCATTGAGTCCATGATGCCATCCAGCCATCCATCCTTGGTCGTCCCCTTCTCCTCCTGCCCCCAATCCCTCCCAGCATCAGGGTCTTTTCCAATGAGTCAACTCTTTGCATGAGGTGGCCAAAGTACTGGAGTTTCAGCTTTAGCATCATTCCTTCCAAAGAACACCCGGGGCTGATCTCCTTTAGAATGGACTGGTTGGATCTCCTTGCACTCCAAGGGACTCTCAAGAGCCTTCTCCAACACCACAGCTCAAAAGCATCAATTCTTCAGCGCTTGGCTTTCTTCACAGTCCAACTCTCACATCCATACATGACCACAGGAAAAACCATAGCCTTGACTAGACGGACCTTAGTCGGCAAAGTAATGTCTCTGCTTTTCAATATGCTATCTAGGTTGGTCATAGCTTTTCTTCCAAGGAGTAAGCGTCTTTTAATTTCATGGCTGCAATCACCATCTGCAGTGATTTCGGAGCCCAAAAAAATAAAGTCTGACACTGTTTCCACTGTTTCTCCATCTATTTTCCATGAAGTGATGGGACCAGATGCCATGATGTTCGTTTTCTGATTGTTGAGCTTTAAGCCAACTTTTTCCCTCTCCTCTTTCATCAAGAGGCTTTTTAGTTCCTCTTCACTTTCTGCCATAAGGGTGGTGTCATCTGCATATCTGAGGTTATTGATATTTAGCAGCAAAGAAGTAATATTATGTTTGCTTTTAGCTCCCTGGAAAAACTGTATCTAGGCATTGTTTTCTGGATTTCAAAAGGCAAATCATCACAACAATGTGAATATACTTCCCACTGGGCTCTACGTTTAGAAATGATTAAGGTGGTAAATTTTATGTTAGGTCTGCGTGGCGTGGCGTGCATGACTCTGCAACCCCATGGACTGTAGCCGACCAGGCTCTTCTGTCCATGGTATGTTAGGTATGTTTTACCAAAAAAAAAAGAACTAGGAAAAAAAAAAGGCAAATCATCCCCAATAATAGGAAGAGCATGCTGTGCTGTGCTTAGTCACTCAGTCGTGTCTGACTTTTTTGCAATTCCATGGATTGTGCCTTCTGTCCGTGGGGATTCTCCAGGCATGAATACTGGAGTGGGTTGCCATGCCCAAATCCAGGGGATCCTCCTGACCCAGGGATCAAACTCAGGTCTCCCAAGTTGCAGGCAGATTCTTTACCATCTGAATCACCAGGGAAGCCCAGGAACAGCATATTCAATCATAAAAATAACCTCTTACTTGGGTATAATCCCCTCCAGCCCCAAGGCAATGATAAAAGCTCTTTTACCGACTGGGGGACTCCAGGTTAATGCAGGGCACCGCCTGGCAGCTTGGCCCTCAGTTCATTATGAAAACCTCACGTCATGTAAAGACCAACCTCCCCACCTTCGAGAAGGCTCTGGAGCGGGTTATCCTCATACAGAGAGGGGCCCTGTGCCCCACACCAGCTCTGTAATGTGTCTTCTGTGGCTTCAGATCTCACTATTTGCAATTCACTTGTGCTGAAAGGCAAGAGACCCCACGTTGAATGTGGATTAACAGTGGTGGGGAGAGCTGGGGTAGACAGGCATGGCTCAGAGCGCTTCCTGAGCTCCTTCTAGAGCAGGAAGGGCGGCTCTCTGGTCTTCCACCACTTGACTGAGCTGGGACACTTCAGTCTGGATTCCAGAGGAAGTCTGGTTCATGCATCCTGAGAGGGGCCAGGCCAGGAGGGGAACAGGGAGAAGCCTGGGGCCATCACAGGGCAGGGTGAGGACCCTGGAATCCTGGGAGTGGGAAAGTTGGCCCGTGAAAGAGTCAGAGGTCATGGGCACCGGGCTTGGACACAGCGCCGAGATCATCTAGGAGAGAGGACTGGTGGGTCTCTAAGCCTCGGCTTCCACCGCTGCACAGTGGGGATGACAGTGAAAACGGCTGCTCCATCTACGAGAGAGGACTGGTGGGTCTCTAAGCCTCGGCTTCCACCGCTGCACAGCGGGGATGACAGTGAAAACAGCTGCTCCGAACCAGCTGCCATATGAGGACGCAGCACAGTGCTGGGTCCCGAGCTGGTGCTCAGATTGCAGCTGAAAAGCTGCAATGACAGAGGGGTTGGAAGGACCTGAAGAGGAAGCCTGGATACGTCACAGTCTGGGCTCAAGGGCACCCTGGCTCAGAGGATAAAATTGCTTGAGAGTCATTTTGACTTCGTCTTGGCAAGGGCACACTGCCTCCATCCTTCTTTCTTAAACTGTCCTTTGAAACAAATCTTCTAACAGCCTCCTACTACTCTAAGGATCAAGGTCTAAGGCCAACCCTACCCAGCCCCTCCCAGTCCCAGAAGACCTTCCAACACTGGTCTCTGCCCACTCTCGGGCTCGCATCTGGGTACTATTGTGGGCCACAGTCTCCCCACCTTGTGCCTCACACATGCTCTTCCCTCTGCCTAGAAAACTCTTTCTCCTTGGACTCTTTTCATGCTTCAGGCCTCACTTTAACGCCTCTTCCTCAGGAAAGCCAGGCTTGTTCCTACTACGTCCTACACATTTCCTTAGGTGAACCATCATATTTGAGATTGCCTGGTCAATGCCTATCTTCCCACTACAGAGGGAACTGTGGGCACAAGATCTCAATTGATACAAGTTAGCCAGTAACATTATTATCCGTTCAACAAATATTTACTGAGCACTCTCTATGTTCCAGGCACTGTTCTGGGGGCTTGGGATACAGCAGCGAACAATATAGATAGAAAGATCAACAGATTGATAGATACAGATAGGTAGATGGATAAAGATGGAAGGAAAAAAAGAAAGATAGATAGACATGGAGAAAGAAAGGCTGTTATCTTTCTGCTTGAAGTAGCTGAACTAGGCCATATAGTCTTCTAAACCCTTCTGGGACTTCCCTGGTGGCCTGGTGGCTAAGACTCCACATTCTGAATGCAGGGGGCCCCAGTGTGAACCCTGGTCAAGGAACTAGATCTCACATACTGCAACTAAAGATCCCGCATGGCACAGCTAAGATCTGGTACAGCGCCAATAAATAAATAAACAAATCAACCCTTTTCCCTCCCCACATGATGACCTGCACATTTATATCTGCAAGGTCGATTACACCTCTAAGCTGAACACAGGGGCCAATTCCCTCTCCTCCCTACAAACATCAGATCTACTCTTACTTCTGCCTACCTAACCTCTCTCTCACGGAGAAGGCAACGACACCCCACTCCCGTACTCTTGCCTGGAAAATCCCAAGGACGGAGGAGCCTGGGGGGCCGCAGTCCATGGGGTCGCCAAGAGTCGAACATGGCTGAGCGACTTCACTTTCACTTTTCACTTTCACGCATTGGAGAAGGAAATGGCAACCCGCTCCAGTGTTCTTGCCTGGAGAATCCCAGGGATGGGGGAGCCTGCTGGGCTGCTGTCTATGGGGTCACACAGAGTCGGACACGACTGAAGCGACTTAGCAGCAGCAGCAGCAGCAGCAACCTCTCTCAAGCTTCCTCTGTCTACAGGGAGGACCACTAAAAGCCTCCCTTTGGATTACAGAGGTGGCCTCCAAGCCACGGTCTCTGTGTGTTAATCTTGGCCTCTGCCCATCACTGCTCCACTTGCAAACACAGTGGTTTTTCCAAGTATAAATCTGATCACGCCTTTTGGGTTTCCCCTGCTCTTGGAACCAAGCCCTATCTGTGGCCCACAGCTTCTGTAGCTCTTGACTGGAGTCCTCGGGTACCTCTATCTGAAGGCCCAAGGGGAGCATCCATGAATTTGAGAGCTGAGTCATAGCACCCAGCACAGCGCCAGGCAGGGTAAGTCGCTGTTAAAGGTGTGAGATGGACTGACATTCTCTAGCTAACAGGATGCAGAGAAGACCCCACTCACTGGGTCCTGGCCCCTCGAGGGTGGGTATTTATGCAGATGCTGATGAACTATTTGCTTAGACACCACACTACAAACAGGAAATTATTAATCATTATCCAACTTTTGAGTCCCATTCTGAGTTTTAACTGCAAGCTGTATAACTGCTTTACATTTCTAAAAACCCTCTGTCATCAGTGTCTGCAGCATCTAAGTTATGAACATCCTGGTGCTGCCTGGTGCCTGCAGGCAGTGGGTGGGGTTGACTCCTGCCTCCCCTGACATTATCCCCCAGGAGGTGGTTTAGGCTTTGCTTTGGGGACACCGCTGGAGAGATTCCCGAAGATATCCCTTTGGAAGGGCATTAAAACAGCTCAACTAGAGACCTTTAATCCACAAAATGAATGCCGGGGAAGGCAAAGATAACCGTATCTTGGGCACCTGCAGGAGAATACAAAATATAAGACAACGATTTACAGAGTGAGCTTTGAGGTCAGGGTCAAATCCTTGCAAGCTGTATAATCTCAGGCAGGTTACTTAACCTCTCTCTGAGACCTTGTACCCTAACCTAAAGGGTGAAGATAGCAATAGGACAAATGGTACAAAGTAGGTATGAGGAGTAAATAAGATAATCTAAAGAGAAAGCTGCACACGGTAGCTCAGATGTGGTCAGAGCTCTACCCACGCATGCTAATTGACCACTGTAACTTTACTGCCGCGGCTACTTCCCATAATGACACACAAGCTGTAGTCAAAAGCCTAAGTACCACAAAAGTGATCCAATAGCCACAGACATTTCTCAAGTAACTGCTATGTTCCAGTCCTGTTCTATGAGTTTCACAAACATAAACTCATTTTATCCTAAGAATAACTTTATGGGTCAGGACTATTTGATGCCATTTTATAGATGAGAAAATTAAGGCACAGAGAAATCAAGGAACCAGCCTGGGGTTAAACAGCATTACTATCTAAGTTCAAAAATACAAGCACAAAACTCCTTTTCTCTCTAGCACTGTTTTATTTTCATAATAAACTATTCATAACTTATGCTTTCAAATCCCTGTTTAGCCAATGCCTAACTCCAATGCAAACCTGCAGTATTATTATATTAATGTTTCTTTAATATAAATATATAACATGGTCTTTTACAGTCTGTATATTTAACTTCTAGCAGTTATATTTCCAGTTTTTTTTTAAATGAAAGGATACTTAGTTTAGAATGTTGTGTTAGTTTCAAGTGTACAGCAAAGTGATTCAGTTGCACGCACACACACACACCCCCCTTCTTTTTCAGATTCTTTCCCTTATAGGTTATGACAGGATACTGAGTACAGTTCCCTGAGCTCCACAGCAGGTCCCTGGTGCTTACCTATTTCATATATAGTAGTGTACACATGTTAATCCCAAACTCCTAATCCATCTCTCTGCACTCTTTATTAAGGTCACAAGATCAAGTGGTCAGAAGTACGGGTGTATCTTTTCTTTTAAAACATCAAAGGAAAGTGCTCAGTGTAAAGTGACGAAGACGCTTAAACTAGACATAAACGTCACCACTGAGCTGCCAAGAGAGATGGCCGGCCGCTTCTCGCAATTGGTGGCTTTTGCTCTGGGCTCTTCCTGCACAGTTCTGTTTACAGAATCGAGCTCACAGAATGCACTTGGGAGTGGGTTTCACACTGGGTGGCTACACATGTTCAAATTAGCCACTCAAAACACCCACTGGTCTTACAGCATAGGTCCTTTGTAGATCCTAGCTTCACAGAGTTTTTTTTTCTTCCTTTCAACAGAAATTAAAAAGGAAATTAAAGTCACAGACATGCCACATAACACCAGGAACACTGGAGCTCCTGGAGGCTAAAAACCAAAGAGCAACTCAGACCACCCAGCATCTGGTCATTGGATATGTTAACGAGCTCCCACTGGAAAACCCAAAGACGGCTGACAGCCCCAGTGGATGACCCAGCAGGCAGCAGACTTCCTTGCCCCAAAGCCACAGCCGACAGCCAGCTGGCTGCTTCTGGGGACCCATCTTCCATTCGTGACTGAGGACTAGGCTTTCCTTACTTTTCTGAGGGCTGGGTGTGGCTGAAAAGAGGCTGACAAAGTCTCTGCCATAACTCACTTTAATTAGAGATCTGAGCATTTGGGGAGGGATGCGTGATGACACTGGGATAAAGGAAACCCTGTTCTTAGCCAGTATCGGCCTCTGTTTAGGAGCAGGGCGCAGTTCTCATCTCTGGGAACTGCAGGGGGGGTGGGTGTTGATTTACACGGAGAAGCCAGTGGAGGTGGGTGGAAGAAGTAAGCAGCCAGAGGCCAACAGAAGGAGGAGAAGAAAGGGATGGAGAGCGAGGGAAGGGTGCAAAAGCTTCCTGCAGGGAACCTGCTGAAGCCTGGAGGGCAAGGAAGAGAGCAGACAACAGGACTAGACTGCAAATGAAGGACGAGGAGAGGCGTGGCATGCACAGGTCACCAGCGCAGCAGCTCCAAACGGGCCTTGTTGGCCACTGGTTGGGCCCCAGCTAAACCTACAGCTTTCTCTATCAGATGCCTCCTAATGGGAAGGGCTGGCCCAGCACAATAGACTAGATAGGGGAGGGGGGCTGCTGGAGGAGTGGAACAGGACCAACGAGCCGCCAGGCGCATCTTCCACGTGGCTTAGAACCACCTTGCCCATTGCATGAACAGGAACACATCACTCGTCACCAACAAAATTTCCTGTCTAATGCCCCAGAAGGATTTACAGAACTTTGCACAAACACTAGTCTCCCAAACCTGTTTCCTTTGAACAGCAAGACTGAGTTTGAACAGTTGGGTGCTTGGTAGTGGAGGACAGCACAGGACATAGGAATAACCCTGACATCACGGTGTTGTCTCAGAGGGGCCGTCTCACACTGGGTGAGGAGGTATAAGGAAGGCTGGATCAGGGTCCCAAGCTCATGGACAACCCTGCTGACCCGCTGAGGCCTCTGTTTCCCCTTCTATGAATAAAAATTCATTCATTCATCCACTTTCATGACATATGTGCCACTAATATGAATGTGAATAATGACCGTAATAGCAGTTAACATTTACTGAATGCTTACTGTATATCATTTGTTGTTGTTTAGTAGCTAAGTTGTGTCTGACTTTTTGTGATCCCATGGACTGTAGCCCCTCAGGCTCCTCTGTCCATGGGATTTTCCAGGCAAGAAATACTGGAGTGGGTTGCCATTTCCTCCTCCAGGGGATCTTCCCGAGCCAGGGATCAAACCCACATCTCCTGCACTGGCAGACATTGGCAGTCGGATTCCTTACCACTGAGCCATCAGGCTTTGTCCTATGAGCATTTTTATGTGTTAATTAGTTACTCTGTGTAATAACCGTATCATTACTCCCATTTTACAGATGGAGAAACAGAGGACAGAAAGGTACAGTCATTACCCTCAGGTCACACTGTTATGGAAGCACACTGATGGAAACCGCCCACCCTGGCCAGGCACCGTAGTAACCATTTGCATGAGATGTTTTATGACCGGAGATCTTGCACCAACCGGAAGAGTTTGGGAAAGGTCAAAGGAGACATCGCTGTCTGTCCACTTTCCAGAATCCCCTCGCTAGCATCCATCTTAGCTGAGCGATGTGTGTGCCACCAGGAAAGGCTCTTAATTAGAGTGATTGGCCGAAGACCACCCGGAAACTAATCCCATCACCATAAAACCCGAGACTGCGACACAGGCGGCAGAGCAGTTCTCCTGGGTTCCCTTACCCTACTGCTCTCCACCCAGGTGCCCTTTCCCAATAAAATCTCTTGCTTTGTCAGCAGATGTGTCTCCTCGGACAACTCATTTCTGAGTGTTAGACAAGAGCCCAGTTTCGGGCCCTGGAAGGGGTCCCCCTTCCTGCAACAACACAGTCCATAGTAAATGGTGGAGCTGGAATTTGAACCAGGCAACTGCTTCCAAAGTCCAGGCTCTAGAGCCCACTACTGCCTCTGGGTTTCAGGGTCTGGGAACATACAGGTGAACAAATAAGCATGACCCCTGCTTGAATGGAAGGTACAGTCCAACGGGAAACCTGCAATAACCAGTAAATACCTAATTACCTCCCAGGAGAAACCCAGAGGACACTGTAACTGAGAACATTAAGGGCAAAGAGAGGACACCCTGTTAGAGAGAGTGACCAGGGAGGCTGTGATCCTTGCAGGGGAGGAGTTCCAGGCAGAGGTAAAGCACCAGCAAAGGCCATTAGACCAGAAGGAGCCCGGCATGTCTAAGAAAAGGAAAGGAGACAGTGTGGCCTGAGCCAGCTGGAAAAGGCAGAGAATGTCAGGAAAAGCTGTTGGAGCCTGGCTGGAGCTGGAACCTCAAGGCACTGCAGTCTTTGGTGAAAGCTTAATCTCACTTCAAGTACATGAAAGAACCCCCCAAATGCCACCTGGCAGTGCCCAATCAGGAGGGCCATGGTTGAGTGAATTGCTAGACCACACTCACACTGTGTGACTTTTTCAAGTTACTTAATCTCTCTGGGCATCAGCATCCTCATCTGTGAGTAGGATTTAGAATAATATCCACCTCACAGGGTTGTTGTGAGTATTAGAAAAGTCAGTTATATATGTTAAAAAAAAATACCTAGGCAAGTGCTGGGCATGTAATCAAAGCTTGTTTGTGGGTTACTGGTGGACTCTGCCTGATCCCATCGCCCCAAACTTCCAAGTTTTTGCCACGTGTTCAATCAGTTTCCTCTTCTAGTAGAGGAGGTCGTGGGGAGGGTAGAGCCAAGGAAGAGAAGGAATGAGGCCAAATTAATTTGCAATCAATACTGCTTACAGCTATTATGGTGACAGGCACCAGATAAACACATAAATAGCACTGAAGACCAGCTTCCTCGGCCAGCTGTTGCCATCAGCCGCTTTAGACCATCACGCAGGCAGATGCATAACCTTTATGTAATTAAGCACTTCCTGACATTTTATTTGAGGCTCTTCTTTTTATTCCCTCCCCCTTTTATTTAGTCTGCTTTCAACTGTGAAGGCCCAGATGCCGGCTTCACTCGGTTGCACTGACTTACGGTAATTTTGAGTTAAGCTTTATTTTACTGTCTGTGTAAATAATGAGGCAGAGACAGACTCAATAAAAGGGAGCGCTGGCTGGAGCCAGAGGCCACTTCTACAACTGCAGCAGGCCGTCCGGAGTTTGGGGAACTGGCACAGAGAGTTAAGGCGGTGGGGAGGTGCTCTGCCACGGCCAGGCAAGTCTCCTGGAAAACAAGGCATCTGCCAGGCCACAGGGCAGGGATCTGTGGCCACAGCCTCCTCCCCCTCCAAACTCAGTATGAAATACATCGCTGTTCCCAGGTCTTCACTCTTTCTTGCATCCATGCCCTTGGCCACGCCATCGTGCAGCTTCTCTCATAGAGGTAGAGTACAAGTCCCGCACCATTGACCTTGGAGTTGGTCACGTGACTGACTCTGGCCATCAGGACTGCAGTATGTGCCGTGAGCAGAGGCTTAAAATATGCTTGCGCAGCCTGGGGTGAGCTTCTGCACTGGGTAGTTCACATTTTTTTTTCCCAGAAGCAAGGGCAACAAGGGTTCGAGCACAATTGAGCCGCACTTGCAGAATGGAGCCGAGCCTGGCTCGCATCAGCCACAGCCTCCCAAACTACAGACTGGGCACCCACTCTCATGTTGCATTATGCACATTTCAAATGCTCACTGGTGATTTCTCATTTGTGGGGGTCTGCTCAAGTACTTGGAGAAGGCAATGGCACCCCACTCCAGTACTCTGCCTGGAAAATCCCATGGATGGAGGAGCCTGCTAGGCTGTAGTCCATGGGGTCGCTAAGAGTCGGACACGACTGAGCGATTTCACTTTTACTTCTCACTTTCCTGCATTGGAGAAGGAAATGGCAACCCACTCCAGTGTTCTTGCCTGGAGAATCCCAGGGACGCGGGAGCCTGGCGGGCTACTGTCTATGGGGTCGCACAGAGTTGGACACGACTGAAGCGACTTAGCAGCAGCAGCAGCTCAAGTACTTAACGTCCGGAGGGGCACGTGCACAGGGAGGTAAATAAACAGTGAGGGAATCTCCTCTGACGGTCTCCAAGCCGCTCATCTAGGTCCCTCACTTACTCTCCCGACCACAGAGCACAGCCCTGATGTGCTGTTTTCTGTCTGTGTATCTGGTCACCCAAACCAAACTCTAAGATCCCAGGAGGCAGAGATCATGTCTTTAGAATGTGGTAGTTAAGAGCTTGCCCCTGAGGTCACAAGAGTGTTGGGTTCAAATCCTGGCCGTGCCATTTACCCTCAGGGATCTGCAGAGGGACAGAACCAACAGGAGTCTAGGCATGCATGCGCACACACAAACAAACACACACGCAGGAAGACTGATGGATTTATTAGGAGGGACGGCTCAGACGATCATGGAGGCGAGAAGCTCCACGGTCTGCCCTTTGCAGGCTGGAGGGGCAGAGTAAGACTCTGAATCTGAAACCCCAGAACGGGGAGCACCAGTGTCCAGAAGTCAGAGGGGAGGAGACGATGGAGGATCCACATCAAGCGAAGACAGTGAATTTCTCCATCCTCAACCTTTCTGTGCAAACTGGCTGAGGGCCACCCACACTTGGGAAGCACCCTTCTCCCCCGTCAGCTTTACGCAGTTCATGATCCAAATGCTCATGTCTTCCAGAAATACCCTCACAGACACACCAAGACAACATTTTACCGGCTCTCTGGTCATCTTAAGGGATGACTAGCCAAAGGGACACATAAAATCAACCATCACAGTGACCTTATGCCAGTCCCATAACCTCCCTAACTTCGTCTTTTCCCCTGTCAAATGGGGATCTTTGTAATAGGAGAAACTTTCTCAAAGGATCCAATATGATGTGAACCTCTAATGCACGAGGGCTGCAGGCAGCACCAGGGCAAAACCACTGCTGATGGCTGCTCTCTCCGGGATCCCGGGGCGGTGGGCACGGCATTTGCAAAGAAGGCCATCTCCCACCTTGGCTGTGGTCTTCTCACCCTTCCAAGCTGGAGGCGACCTCGAGGCTCACAGACTGTGAGAGAAGCAGAGCAGCTAAGAATTCCTAGCATCAATCACCTCGGCGAGCCCATCACACGTTCCTCCTTCACAGAAACCGACTCTTGCCACCTGAACATTTCTGCGAAGGTCTCTCTCCTGAAATACTGCTTCTGAATTCCACAATAAGTAATGTTTTGCTGGGTGGGCTTGCCTGGGGGCTCAAACCCTAAAGAGTCTGCCTGCAATGTAGGAGACCAGGGTTCAATCCCTGGGTCGGGAAGATCCCCTGGAAAAGGAAATGGCAACCCACACTCCAGTGTCCTTGCCTGGAGAATCCGACGGATGGAGAAGCCTGGCGGGCTACAGTCCATGGGGTCGCAAAGAGTTGGACATGACTGAGCGACTAACACACACACCCAATGTTTGCTGGAAGAACAGTACTTTGATACACACGCTGTAGCATCATCTCAGAGTTGCTGAGGTCTTGCTGATGAGGCCTGCCCTGCACCCCTGCAGAGCACAGGTGTCCCCAGCTCGCCCCCTTTAAACGTCAGGGTCAAGTGCTCTGGGCGCATGTGCTGACCTAATGGAACCGCCAGTTTCCTTACGCAGCCCATTCCACAGGCTGCAAGGCGAACTCGGTGGCCCCCTACTCGCATTCCAGCCTCGTCTGTGCTCTACCACCCATCCCTCCTCCTCCTCGTTCCTACCAAGGCAAACACTTCCCCTCCCCCAGGCACCTTCTGGCTTTGGGTATCACTCTCAGGGAGGCGGGCTTTATCTGTGGATCAGTCCTCTAATTTTCTCCCATAAATCAATCCTCCCTTCCTCAGGCCACCGCTGTTCTATTTCAATTGCTCCTCTAGCTCTTCATTCCTTTCATCCAACTGTGTACTCAACAAACGGTTACTGAGTGCCAGGTGTGTGCTGGGGACCAGGAACAGAAGCGTGAATAGGAGAGGCAGTTCAGCTTCGTGGCTGAAATGCTGTAAGTGAGGACTCTGGAGCTGGGTTGCTGGGTTCAAATCTGGCCTCTTCACCTATTAGCTGGGTGTCCCAGTGCAAATTAACCAACCTCTCTGGGCCTCATTTTCTGTTTAAAAATTAATTATTCAAATATTTGCTGCTGCTCTGTCACTTCAGTCATCTCCAACTCTTTGTGACCCTGTGGACTGTAGCTTGCCAGGCTTTTCTGTCCATGGGATTCTCCAGACAAGAATACTAGAGCGGGTTGTCATTCCGCCCTCCAAGGGAATCTTCTTGACCCAGGGATCGAACCCCCATCTCTTATGTCTCCTGCCTTGGTAGGGTGGGTTCTTTACCACTAGCGCCACCAGAGAAGCCCCTTAAAATATTTATTAAAGGCAAAAAGGAATGGTGATGTTTAAGCAGTCTCCATACAGTGGTCCCATCTTCTCCTCTGGATCCTTCTGAAGACCCCACACCTGTATTTGTGGGTTTTTGTACACACCTATGGTGACATAGTGATATATCCCACTTCTAAGCTGAAATCTGGGTCTCTTAGACCTCAGTTTGTTTGTTTGTTTCAAAGAATAAACTCAACATTTTACCATTTATGTCCTTATACAGTGGTTTAAAATTTTTTTTTATTGAGGTGACACTGATTTATAATATTATATGAATTTCATGTGTACAACATTATATCTGACTTGTGTGTACACTAAATGGTGTGTTCTCACCACCAAACATTGGGTTTCCATCCATCACCATACAGTTAATCCTCTTCATCCATCTCACCCTCTCCACCACCCTCACCCTCCAATAACTCTGTTCTCTTCACCTATGTCTTTGTTTGGTTTGGGTTATTCACTTATTTGGGGGATTTTGTTCCATATAGGGGTGAAATCACCTGGTATTTTTCCTTTCTCCATCTAACTTATTTCACTCAGCATAATACCATCTATGTTGTTGCAAATGGCAGGATTTTATCTTTTTTATAACTGAATAGTACTCATTACATGTATATTCCACATACATATGAATATTCCACTATATCATATCCCACTGGGCTTTTCAGGTGGCTAAGTGGTAAAGCACCCATCTGGCAATGAGAAACCACAGGAGACTCGGGTTCAATCCCTGGGTTGGGAAGATTCCCCTGGAGGAGGAAATGTTTCTACACATTTCACTATTCTTGCATGGAAAATTCCATCACAGAGGAGCCAGGTAGGTTACAGTCCATCAGGTCTCATAGAGTTGGACACGACTGAGTATGCATGCATGCACGCACACGCGCGTGCACACACACACACGCAGACATGCACACACACACATTACTATTTAGCTGGCTGTGTTAGCTGGCTACCTAAGCTAACTCTGTTGGACTTCCGAACAAATAGGACTTATGAATGTACTCTCAGAATGGAACATGTTTGCCAGGGACTTACTGAATCTATTCTTCTGCCAAGTACCATGCTGTTTTGATTACTATAACTTTATAGCATAGTTGGAATCTGGGAATATTAGACCTTCAGCTTTGGTCTTTTTTTCTCCAGGACTGCTTTGCTATTCTGGGTCTTTAGTGATTCCATACAAATTTTAGAATTTTTCTGCTCTATTTCTGTGAAAAATGTCCTTGGGGTTTTAATAGGGACTGCAGTGAAGCTGTAGATTGCTTTAGGTAATAAGAACATTTTAACAATGTTAATTCTTTCACTCCATAAGCACAGAATATCTTTCCATTTATTTATGTCTTCTTCAATTTCTTTCAACAGTATCTTATAGTTTTCAGTGTACAGGTCTTTCACTTCCTCAGTTAAATTTATTCCTAAGTATTTTATTCTCTTTGTTACAATTGTAAATGAGATTTTCTTAAGTTTTCTTTCTGCTGGCTCATCGTTAGCACATAGAAACACAACGGATTTTTGTATGTTGATTCTGTTCCCCACAAATTTAGTGTAATAATTATTTCTAGTAGCCTTTTTTGGTGAAGTGTTCAGGGTTTTCTATTCATAAAATCATTTCATCTGCAAATAGTGATGTTATGAGGTTTTATTTTCTTCATTGATAAAATGCAGATAATAGTTATTGTTTCATGGGGTTGTTGCGATTTAAATGATTGACATGTATGAAATCCTCAGAGAAGTGCTCAGAACATAGTTAAAGACACATATGACAGTTTCCACTTAGTACTCCTAGAACTGCTACTACCACTACCGGGAGAATAAAAAAATATATATTTATTATTCAGATGAAAGATTGTCATGGGCTTGATGAAGGGGAAGTACACGGTATGATGAGGTCCTCCAATGAGGAAGAGATGTGACCACTTTAAAAAAAAATACTTGCTACATCCTCACACAACTCTGTCTCCTTTCAAGTGTGTTTGTTGGTTCGTCCTAACATTTATGAACATAAATCTTGAGAAGGAAAGGACTGTCATGCTCTACTTGTGAACTTGTCCCCAGACAAGAAATACAGCTAAGGGAGTCTAGGCAGTTTATTTATTAAAGACAAAGCAGACAAGGGTGCAAGCCAATTCAACAGGGGAAAAAACAGCCTTTTCAACAAAAGGGCTGGGACAACTGGATATCAAAAGGCGAAGGAATGAATCTGGACTCTCGACTCGCACACACAGGAAAATGAACTAAAAAAGGATCACAGACCTAAATGCAAGGGCCAAAACTATAAAGCTCTTGGAAAACACAGATGAGTAAATCTTTGGTACCTTGGAGTAGGAAATGGTTTGTTAAATATGAAACTCAAAGTACAAACAACAAAAGGAAACACAGGGGAATTGAACTTTATCAAAATTAAAAACTTTCGTGCTGCAAATGATACAGTCAAGGTGAAAAGACAACTCACAGGATGGAAGAAAATATTTGCAAGTCATATATCTGATAAAGGACTTGTTTGAAGAAGCTATAACAAACCATTACAATTCAACAATAAAAAGACAAACAATTCAACTTAAAAACGGGCAAAGGATTTAAAGAGACATTTCTCCAAAGATGATAAATGAATGGTCAATAAGCACATGAGAAGATACTCAATATCAATCAGTTCAGTTCAGTTCAGTCGCTCAGTCGTGTCCGACTCTTTGCGACCCCATGAATTGCAGCACGCCAGGCCTCCCTGTCCATCACCAACTCCCGGAGTTCACTCAGACTCACGTCCATCGACTCCTTAGTCATTAGGAAAAGGCCAATCAAAACCACAATGTAATACCTTTTCACACCACAAGGAGGGCTATGATAAACAATAAAAAGACAACTGTAAATGTTGGTGAGGATCTGGAAAAATCACAACTCTACTGGTGGGAATATAAAATGGTGCAGCCACTTTAGAAAACTGTCTGGCAGCTCCTTCAAAGAATTAAACACAGACTTATCACATGCACGCAGGCATGCTCAGTCACTCAGTCGTGTCTGACTCTTTGAGAACCCAAGAGCCTGCCAGCTTCCTCTGTCCAAGGGGTTTTCTAGGCAAGAATGCTGGAGTGGGTTGCCATCTCCTATTCCAGGGGATCTTCTCGACCCAGGGATGGAACCCAGTCTCTGTGTCTCCTGTGTTGACAGGCAGATTCTTTACCACTGTGCCACCTGGGAAGCCCCACGTGGGAAAAGACCTGATTTTTAGTGTCTGAAAAATTGGATTCCTGTCCAGTCTTGTCATTGCTAAGCTGTGTGACCTTGGACAAACCACATCACTTTCCTCATCTCTGGTGTCTCCTTTAAAAGATCAAAGAGTTTATCTCAAGTTTCTCAAGCAGAGCATTCATTGTATTTGGGGGTGGGGAGCATGATTCTTTGTGAGACCATACCCCACAATGAAAGGCATTGAACTTCCCTGACCCCATCCACCAAAGGCCAATCATGTCTCCACCACCCGCCCCATCATTTTGAAATTCACCATCAACATTTCCAAATGCCCTCTCTCTCCACTACATTTCTCCAGGGTAACATTTTTTTAGCTCCAAATACTCCTTGCCACTGACCATACTTCCTTCCTCTTTAAGTTATTTCTGCCTCCATAGAACCCTGATCATGCTCATTGCTCATTTCCACTTTCATGATCTATTCTCGGGGGATATAAACATCTTACAGAATCATCTAAATTTTACTACCAGATTGGAACTAAAGGGGTGACCAAGCAGAGACCAGTGCCATTGGAGCATCTCTGAACCGGCAGAGCCCATGAGGACCGCAGCCTGGGGGACACCACCGCAGCCACGGTCGTCACGCTGCCGGGCACACTGCCAGCCTGTGCGGGGAGCCAGGGACTCGGATGATTACTGGTCCAGTTCAGCTGGGGCGCTGTGATGCTTCTGACTTGTTCTAGCTGAATAATTTTGAAAATTCATGGTGTGCTTCTGATTCAAAGCACTTTTAATGGAAAACAATAAGGGAGAATAATGGAGACAAAACAAATCCAGCAGCAGGACTGAGATTAGTTCAGAAAGCAGCAAAAACCCTGCCAGTTTCTGCTCCACGTTTCTGTTCATATCCCAGTTTTAAATATAACGTGTATTAAATATGATGTGAAGTCATATTTTAATGCCCTCTGTGCGAATTTGCAATTCTAACAGGAAACACGCCATAAATTAGTCTGGGGCGGGTTGGGGGGGTGCTCATCTTTTACACGTCTCCAAGTGTGATTGTGTAGAATGGATGATCAGTCACTCCAGAGACTTTTTTCTCCCTTTTCTCCCAGATTCTACATCTTACAATTTTTTTTTCTTTTTTGCTCTAAGAGATGACTCCTGCAATCAGAAGGCAAATCTTTATTCTTCCTGATAAATCATCAAAGTTAATTTCTTCTAAACTAATCAAGATTCACACATGGCTTTTAAACTGGTGCCAGTCCTTAGAAATGGAGAGAACCACGTAATGGAGGAGGGCCACTTGTTCAATGGTCCTTGCCAAGTGCCTAACATTCAGTAACACCTGCTTAACGAATAACTGCTAATATGAATTCACCCCTGTTATTTACCAATAAGACAGCTTGTCTAAGGACATAACCAGGGAAGTTATTATGGAGACACTTTGACAGCAGAAGCCCCTCCTGAGCATCTCCCATCCCTGCTTCTTTGGCAGAGGGTCTGCCCCATCCTACTTCTATGTGAATGTTCACAGTCTGGAACGTTCCATTGCCGTTTCCACTTTTGTAGGCCAGGAAGCAAGATGCCAGATGAAACCAAGCCCAGGCCCTGGCTCCTTGCTGGTAGGCAGGAGGGAGAAAACCTTGTTAGCTGTCAGATATAGAGCACCCTGGAGAGCTTACCTGATTCTTTTCCATTTAGTGTTTCTCCGAAGAGAAAAAGCTCCGGCCAGTAGCTATGGTGCTTGCTGGTTACAGAGAGGAATGCTGACCCCTGGGCAATGGAACCTGCACTCAGGAACACCTGCTCTGAGCTTTATGTTCCACAGCCTTCTCTCACTTTTCCTTCTAGCAATCCTACAGCCAGCCCTTGTCATCTTGGTGCTGAAGAAGCTCAGAGTGGTTTAGCAACTTGCCCAAAGTCACAGAGCCACTAACTAGCAGAGCTGCCAGGTGACCTTAGACTGAGTCTGGGCTCTTGAAAGTGTTGGCTCATTATGTTGTATCATGAATATGGCTAATACCACTGTAAGGTGATGAGGAGGTCTTAGAACTCAGATGGCTCCTATATTTATACCCAAAGCCTAACGATTCTTTTTTTTTTTTAACTTTCTCACGTTAAATGTTCTCTGTATCCTCCATGCCAACACTGGGCTGGCAGAGAAAATCAAGCTCCACCCCCTCAAGTATCTGTCTCACACTGAGGAAGTGGTGGGCACAGACTTGGGCTCAGCTTCCATCAGAAGTACTACATGCAGCCCCTATGGGGTGACTGTGGGTGGAATTATGGGGTGACTGTGTGACTGGACACGACACAGCAGAGCCGGCAGGTCAGCAGCGTTTCCAGTCCACACGAGTAACACTACCTTGGGAACACTCAGCACACAACGGCCCCATGAAAGCCCTCTTGGGAAATGAGGGGCCCATTGAAGAGCTGAAGCCAATCAGCTTCTTCCCTGCAGGGAGCCCAGGGAGATGTCTTTTAACTGACCGAGGTTCCGGTTACCTACTACTGCATAACTAATCATCCGCAGATGTAATAGCTCCAGACAATGGCATTTTGTTATCTCTCACAGTGTGTTTGGTTCAGGATTTCGGAAAAGGAGAGACATTTCTGGCTCGGGGTCTCACGCAGTGTTGCAGTCAGACAGGGCCTGCCCAGGCATCTCGCTCTCACAGGTCTCTCCAAGGTCTTTCCCTGGAGACTAGTTTGGGCTTCCTTACAACATGGCAGCCAGACTGCTTACATGGATGCTGAAGCTTTCAACAGGGAGTATTCCAAGAGCAAAAAGGAAGCTGCATGGCCTTCCACAGCCACAGAAGTCACACAGCCATCACTTCTATCATTCTCTGCTGATCAAAATAAGCCCGCCCAGTTTCCAGAGGAAGGCTTCACTTCTTGATGGAAAGACATGCTTTAAATCTGTCACACGCAGATTGGGATAAGAAAAGATGTAACTGAGCTGTGGACAGCATGGGGATGTGGGCTTGGGGTCGGGGGAGGGACACACTAGACAGAACGTTCTCCAAATGCACGTTTCCAGAACAGAAGCAGACAGGCACTGGGAGGCCAAAGGAGTGGGAGGGAAACACTGTAAAAGGTTCTGAGCCACATGGGAAAGCCTAACAAATCAGCTAATGAGGACAAAGCACCCGTCCCTGGAGATTTCCTTCAGATGCAAACTGGCCCAAATCTGAGGCCCACTGACTCCAGGGGAAAAAAGCAGAATCAAAGTCATGTTCCTGCCATCTGAAGAATAACTTATTACCTTGATCATACTCCAAAATCAAGATAAAAGCTTGCAAGGGGTCACAGCAGGCTTACAATAAGTGAGACCATGAAGGAACAAAGAAATACATGAAGCGCCTTTTCAACTGCACACCTGGGAATGCAGAGGTGCCACCCCTACTGGGCGTATAACTGGGTTCCCCTGGTTGGCACAGCAGGGCACTCCAGCTCAGACCTGTTTTGCTTGAGAGCATGAAGAGGCAAAGCACATCCTGAATGTCCTCTCTCAGGCTGCAGAAATCAGTGCCACTCAGATAAAAATCTGTGGTCTGGTGGCAGTGCACACAAAAAACCCACAGGACATTGTGTGGGCATGTACAAACCTCTGAACTATCAGCTCAGTTTAAAAGGGACTGTGACTAATTATGCCCCAGGATCTCTCCATCCTCCCTTTCTGTCTTTGCAAATATAAACTCCTGGGTTTTAGCTGAGCATATAAATACCCACAATGATTAAGAACGCCTTTGTCAGCCTCTCTTGCAGCTAGCTAAGGTCATGTGACTATGTTTAGGTCTCTGGATTAGGAATAAAAGTGATTGTGCAACTTTCGGTTCATTGCCTTAAAGGTGAAGCAGTCCATCTGGTCTCCCCCTCTTTCCTCCTTCCTGATATCTGGGAAATAGTGACCACTGGAGCACCCTTAGGGGAGGGCAGAGCTCCCTACTGGCCCAGACTGCTCATCCCTGGGATGTTATATGTGAGCGAATTCATCTTAGTTGAGGCACTTATTTCAGTGATAACCTCCATCACATTTAGGCACTGTATGATGGGGTCTCTTTGTTACAGCAGCTTAGCCCATTTCCTAAACTAATACATAGTTCCTGAACTGTCTCAAGTCCTTTAAGAACCTTGTGTTAGAAAGAATCTGAGAAAAAACACTAGTGACTGGATACTAAAGATGCCCCCAAATTTGCTCATATCTTTGTTTCTCTACTTTCCCGTCTTTCAAAACCCTCCTAATCGTCTGAAGTATGAAAATCTTGCTTGACTCCATGTATGATCGACACTGACCACTCTTTCAGTAGAGTATCCCTTGTAACCCCCTCAAGCCAGTTCAAATGAAGAAGAAGGTCTGGTCCCGGTTCCAGAGGCCTCAGTGAAAGCTAGAGATATGGGGTCTCATGAGAGCTACAGCCAGGACTTGGGAAGCCGTCCAAGATAAAGCCCACACTCTGCCCATCTCTCTCTGGGACTACCACCTCAAGCCTCTTAGATGTCTCCTAAGCAGACATTGTGTAGAGACAGGACCCAGTCATGTGGAACACACAGTTGGGAAGGGCAGACCAGTGCCCTTCTGCTGTGAATTCTGCCCCTCCCACCTGTGGCTTCCGTATGGCTGGGTCCTATCTCTACACAATGTTTGCTTAGCTTCCTAAGGTTGATTCAGCCCTGAGCTTCTGAGCTTGAGAGAGCCATTCTGATTCACTGCTGGCCAGCCCAGGACCTGACTGCCCGTGGGTCAGGTGTCCAAGTCTAGTTGAGTCAACAGTGACTGAGGGGCTTGGGAATGACCTTGGAAAGTGGAGGGCTGGCTCTGCCAGAGGTCATGAGTGGAGCAGACAGTCTAGAAAGAGCTGAGGGCAGAGCAACGAGCATGACATCCAATATACTTGGGCCCCAGAAAGTATGGAGCATTAATGTCGACGTACTGCCGAATGCAGGGGCTTCATGGGACATTTCTCAGGTTAGTAGTACTGGTCAAAGGAGTGGTTCTGTACTTCTGGTCTTCCTCTCTAGCTGAAAATTAAGCTGTTAGGGAACAGAGCAGCTTCAGACATTTTCCTGATTTCTCAGAGCACCCAGCAGTGCACCAGCAAAAGAAGACCTTCAGTAAAAGCCGACCCTGATGGTAATTTGAGCAGCACACACATTACAGAGGGCACAAGACCTCAAGGAAGGGAACTCAGGGAAGGGGAACATATGTAAGTATCATACTACAGCATTCCAGGACCAAACAGTAACCAGACTGGTAACCTGCTGAGTTTCCAGAGAGAAACAAGGAGAGAACAAGAGGGCTGCAGCAAGATATTTGCAACATCAGAGCACATTTTTATTTTTCACAGGCCACAGCGCGAGTCTCAGGTAGCCAGACCAGAGGCCCACCAACCACTGCCACCCTCAAGACAATTACTGGATTGTGTAACCCATGAGATTTTCAAGTCAAGGGTGGGAGCCGGGGCATCTCCACAGTGTGGCCATCATCTAACCTCCCAAGCCATTCTCACGCTGGAGGATTCACAGAGTCTGTCACTCCCAGTCTCATTTACAATATCCGCAAGTCTCAATTAGACTTCCTCTGCCAGTGGGACTGCAAAGCTCCATCAGATCCACAGAGGATCAGAATCCTCATTACAGGCAATGATAACCAGCCTCTCCTGTGGATTCCGTCACCAGAGCAGAGCGTCTCATTTCTCCTGATTTTCCTCCTCCGGCTCCACCTTCCAAATGAAGCATGCAGGGCAGGGGCCTGCACAAGCCAGCCTCAAGCCCCCTGACAGCTTCACCCCATCCCAGACAACCCCACCCCACTCCACACACAAGCACACGCTGCTCTGGCCATTCGGAGTCTCTGCCTCTGAATATGCTGTTCCCTCCAGCTAGATGACAGCCTCGTGCTTGTTTCTGGGTCCATTTTTATTTATCCTTAATGTCCAGGCAGAGATTTCATCCTCTGAAGTCTTGCCATATACCCCTAGGAAAAACAGTCACCCCTCAAGGACTAGTCATGTCCTCGTGTCTCGGCAAGCCATGCTCCTCCTTCCCCTATTACAGCATTAATCACGAGTCTGTGTGTGCAAGTCGCTTCAGTCGTGTCCGACTGCATAGACTGTAGCCCACCAGGCTCCTCTGTCCACGGGGATTCTCCAAGCAAGAATACTGGAGCAGGTAGCCATGCTCTCCTCCAGCGGATCTTCCTGACCCAGGGATACCCTTCAGGGTGATTATCCACAGGGCGTTGTTTCTCCCTTACTGACTATGAGCAAGTGTGCTCTGATCGAGTTTTGTGTTTCTTCCAGAACCCAGGGGGAAGCGGGCAGTAACAGGCACGGTGCAAATGACTGGTGTTTGATGAAGGTAAGGAAGAGTCAAGATGGTAAAAGGGTGTTGGGTGGGGAGCTGAGGGCCACAAGCTGTCCAGAGACAGACAAATGTCCCCCACACAATCAGACCGCACAAGATGGCTTGTCCGGAGACTGAAAAAACTTGCAGAGAGCCCCACACTGGGTCCCCCTGCCCGGAAACTTGGTCCGTCTGCCTCGGGAAGAGACACGCTCTGCCAGCTGTCCAGGCAGGGGGACAGAGGGAGGGACAGATGGGGACAGAAACCAGGAGATGCAAAGAGAAAGGGGACCTGTGTGGGGAGTGGAGGAGACTGGAGAAACAGCTCGGGAGATGAGCACGGAGGCTACAAGATCAGGAAGCAATTACTCTGATGAGTAGAGAATCATTCTGACTTGCTTCTAAATGAGGGACACATTAGAAATCTCAAGCGCCTGCTGCAGTGGGTAAAGGGAAGGAGGATTCCGTGAGACAAACACTCAATTACTAAGAAGAGAACCCCACAGGTACAGAAAGGCACAATCAACCTCTCTCAACCTCCTTCTGGTTCTTCCATTGAAGTCAGCATTTCTGCCTCTCCCAGCCCAGCTGGGCTTTCAAAGTCTCAAATTAAAAGTAGAAAAAAGGCTTCTACATTCCTCCTGTTAATCATACCTCCAGCAGTTTTACTCTAGGTGAGGCCAAATAAATTCTTTCAGAGTGACGACTCTTTCCCAGGGTCCCTCTAATGAGGCTCTTGACATCATCTGGTGACATGATTTTGCAGTGAATACTGACCGCCCATTAAATTCTAGGTTGTGACTTTTGGGGCTGGATCCCCTAACCCCAGACTACTATTCTAACTATACAAAGCTCTTCTCCATTCATACTTGAAAAACAAAACAAAAAATTAGCACTTCTCCCATCTCATGCCCTCCATGATTTCTTCACATGTCTTTGGCTGGACATCACTGCTTTCATTTTGCAAGAGAAAGCCAAGGTCTCTTCCAAAAGCGCAAGCTCCTTTTCCTCTCAGCTACCCAGGCCAGTTGCAAGGTTGGGGAGCTGGAGTGGAAGAGCAAAGAGCAGGCCTAACTGGAAAATACTACAGTAGGTTCTCCGGTCCCATAAAAATAGCACTCCCATGGAGACCTGCTGTGGGCCCTTTCTACCCCTGGCCAACCACATGGAGTTTATCATCAAAGCTTATCATCAGCAGCAAAAGTGAAAATGAAAGTGAAAGTTGCTCAGTTGTGTCCAATTCTCTGCAACCCCATGGAATTCTCCAGGCCAGAATACTGGAGTAGATAGCCATTCCCTTCTCCAGGGGTTCTTCCCAAACCAGGGATCGAACCCAGGTCTCCTGCATTACAGGCAGATTCTTTACCAGCTGAGCTACCAGGGAAGCCCCCAAACTAGCAACGCTAGCTGCTAATACATCCTGAAGCCATCACCCTGTCTATCCCCACTGTCATCACTAACCCCACTATCATCACTGTCATACACTGGTCCCTGACTCAATTCAGTTCAGTTCAGTCGCTCAGTCGTGTTCGACTCTTCGCGATCCCATGAATCACAGCATGCCAGGCCTCCCTGTCCATGACCAACTACTGGAGTTCACTCAAAACTCACGCCCATCGAGTCAATGATGCCATCCAGACATCTCATCCTCTGTTGTCCCCTTCTCCTCCTGCCCCCAATTCCTCCTAGTATCAAGGTCTTTTCCAGTGAGTCAACTCTTCGCATGAGGTGGCCAAAGTACTGGAGTTTCAACTTTAGCATCATTCCTTCCAAAGAAATCCAGGGTTGATCTTCAGAATGGACTGGTTGGATCTCCTTGCAGTCCAAGGGACTCTCAAGAGTCTTTTCCAACACCACAGTTCAAAAGCATCAATTCTTTGGCACTCAGCCTTCTTTACAGTCCAACTCTCACATCCATACATGACCACTGGAAAAACCATAGCCTTGACTAGACGGACCTTAGTCGGCAAAGTAATGTCTCTGCTTTTCAATATGCTATCTAGGTTGGTCATAACTTTTCTTCCAAGGAGTAAGAGTCTTTTAATTTCATGGCTGCAATCACCATCTGCAGTGATTTTGGAGCCCAGAAAAATAAAGTCTGACACTGTTTCCACTGTTTCCCCATCTATTTCCCATGAAGTGATGGGGCCAGATGCCATGATCTTCGTTTTCTGAATGTTGAGCTTTAAGCCAACTTTTTCACTCTCCTCTTTCACTTTCATCAAGAGGCTTTTTAGTTCCTCTTCACTTTCTGCCATAAGGGTGGTGTCATCTGCATATCTGAGGTGATTGGTATTCCTCCCAGCAATCTTGATTCCAGCTTGTGTTTCTTCCAGTCCAGTGTTTCTCATGATGTACTCTGCATAGAAGTTAAATAAACAGGGTGACAATATACAGCCTGGACGTACTCCTTTTCCTATTTGGAACCAGTCTGTTGTTCCATGTCCAGTTCTAACTGTTGCTTCCTGACCTGCATACAGATTTCTCAAGAGGCAGGTCAGGTGGTCTGGTATTCCCATCTCTGTCAGAATTTTCCACAGTTGATTGTGATCCACACAGTCAAAGGCTTTGGCATAGTCAATAAAGCCGAAATCAATGTTTTTCTGGAACTCCCTTGCTTTTTCCATGATCCAGCGGATGTTGGCAATTTGATCTCTGGTTCCTCTGCCTTTTCTAAAGCCAGCTTGAACATTAGGAAGTTCATGGTTCATGTATTGCTGAAGTCTGGCTTGGAGAATTTTGAGCATTACTTTACTAGCGTGTGAAATGAGTGCAATTGTGTGGTATTTTGAGCATTCTTTGGCATTGCCTTTCTTTGGGATTGGAATGAAAACTGACCTTTTCCAGTCCTGTGGCCACTGCTGAGTTTTCCAAATTTGCTGGCATATTGAGTGCAGCACTTTGACAGCATCATCCTTCAGGATTTGAAATAGCTCAACTGGAATTCCATCACCTTCACTAGCTTACTTCCAAGTTATTCCTCTCCTGTCCACCAGACGGCGCCACATGGTTGGTTGGTTGGTTTGTTTCCCCAGTCCTTCAAATGCACCAAAGAGCAGCTTCCTCACCATCTGAGCCGTCTGGGAAGCCCTCAAATGCACCAGGCTGTCACCATGCTCAGTGCTGGATCCTACAGCCTATAGTCCCTTCTTCCCAGAAGGCTCCTTCTGCCCCCACCCTCCCCGCCTCTTGTCAATTCCCCTTATCTTCCCTGCTTCATCTTCAGCATCACTTTCTCAAGCAGGTTTCAAATTCCTGTCATTCACTTCCACAGCATCCTGCCTCTGCCTTTCCCACACACTCCTCACACCAGTAACCAACTCAATGCCTATTTTTCCTACCTGGATGCAGGTGTCAACAGAGCAGAGACCACACTTGTCTTGTTTCCTATTGCCATCTTCCATTCTAAGATCCACATCCCCCCTCTCCCATTTTAACATTCTAAAACTGGGACGCATCTTAAATCAATAGCCCATCATAACTGAATTGTCAGCATTTCCTCTTTCTCAGCAAAACATAAAACAATAGCGCGACTTATACTTGATGGCATCTTTGTATTTGTCAAAATAAGGTATGTCCCTGTGTCTAACGGACCCAGTGCTCAGCACATAGCAGCCGTCAATAAATATTACGTGATAAATACACACAGACACACACACATTTCCTGAGGACCTGATATTAGCCGGGTTTTGCTGTATAACAAACACACTTTAAAATCTCTGGCCACAGCAGAGATTTAGTATCTCAACGCCTGGGTCTGCAGGTGGGCTGCATTTTGGTGGCGTCAGCTGAGACTGACCCCAGGCTGTGACTTGGGTTCAGGTCTGACCCACGTGTCACTTTTCCTTGGACCAGTAGTTGGTCATCTCATGGCAAACGTTAGAATGAAAGAGAGCAAGAACAAGGGCACAGCACGTGCCAGGCTCCTTTATCATCTGTCTGCCAACATCCCACAGTCAGAGCAAGCCTGGCATCTGCAGGTAGGGAACCTCCTCTGGCCACTGTGCCAGGTCACAGGGTAGAGGGAGGGACTGAAGACCCACAGAGAATCCACCCACCGTAAGCCTCGCATGGAGGAGAGGTCTGGGAAGGGACACCACTCCGCACATTTCTGCAGCATGAGGGCCAGCTCACACACTGGACCAGACAGAACACGGCCCTGCTCGCCATGCGTGAAGGCCCCTGCGTTAGCAGTGGTGGTCCCAGCGGCTCATCTCTCTGCCCAGAGGCCGCAAGGAATCCTCCTTGATTCCCTTTGCTGTCAGGCTTTATTTGAGGTATTTATTTGAGAGCGTAACTAAGAAGCAATCACTACCCCGAAATCTTTCTTTCTGCAGCTGGTTATTTATCCATTGTAAGGCTAGGCTCCAGCTCCCAATCTGAGTGGGTGGCTGGCTAATTTATTTACTAAAAGATTTTTTTAACTGAAATATAGTTGATTTACAATAATGTGTTAATTATTGCTATACAGCAAAATGACTTAGTTCACATATATATTCTTTTTTAAAATATTCTTTTCCATGATGGTTGATCATAAGATACTGAATACAGTTCTCTGTGTTCTACAGGAGGACCTTGTTGTTTGTTCATTCTCTACATAAAAGCTTATATCTACTATCCCCAGCCCCCAACTCCATCCCTCCCTCAACGCCTCGCCCTAGGCAATCCTCAGGGTGACTGACTAACTTAGGTCAGCTAGGGCTTAGGACCAGACGGTAGAAGACCTGAGTGCCGCTGTCCTCAGGTGCTCAGACAGATGAAGTGTTGACGGGCTTGGTCAGGACTGGCTGGAGCGCCGGAGGCGTTCTGGCACCCTGATTTCAGTCTCAGAGCTGCTGTGGAGACAGAGTTAATGAGGCCTGCACACTGAGTACAGAAAATGAACACCTCAAAATGCACGCTGGGAGATGGCCCATTAACCACGCAGGGCTCGGCCCAGCGATCGCCCCCCCAGGAGGGGGCCCGCTCCACTGTCCTGATTCCACGAAGGCCCCAGCGCTCTCCCAACTCCCTTGCGTCCTCACCTCCCTTTGATTTTGCACTCTGCTCACTCCTTAGCAGCTCTGCATCCTTCTGTCTGTCCTTCTGCCGTGGCGCTTGGCACAGGGCTGTGCTGTGCCTCAGTGTGACTTCCCGAGAGCCGTATGCCCTTGCTAGGGCTGCGGTAACTAAAGGCCACCAACTAGACGGCTCCAACGAGACATTTTCGGCCTTGTGGTTCTGGCACGCTGGCTCCTGCTGGGCCGTCAAGGAAAATCCGCGTCTCTCTGCCGGCTTCTGGAGGTTTGCTGGCAATCTCTGGAGGCCCCTGGCTTGTAGCTGTATCACCCACGTTCTGTCTCCATGTCCCTCTGTCTGTCTATGTTGCCACATGCCCTTTCGATAAGGACATCAGTCACATGGGGTTAGAGGCACATCCCCCTGCAGAGTGACCTCATTGTAACTAATTTCAATGCAAGGACTCAATTTCCAAGTAAGGTCACACCCTGGGGTTTAGGACTTCAACATTGAGCTATACGGAAGAACATAATTTAAGAGACTCCAAGACCACTTCCGTATCCCCTGCGTATAGTTCAGGGCCTGGCACCTGGGGGCACGCCATCACCTGCCTCCTGACCAAAGTGTCAGAAAGGACAGCTCACGTGCTCTCTCTCTCTCTCACAGACACGCACACGCACACGCTCAATCCTACAGGAGAAACAGGACAAAGCCACCACTGTTAGCTTCTGGTGAGGTGCCCAACCTCACGGCCAGCTTTCCGAATTCTTCTCTAAGCATTATCACCAGGATACAGCAAGCGAGATAAAGAAACTGCAACTCAAGTACCAATACACTCAATTAACTACCCCGGCACTGGTGGCTTCTTCAAAGGAGCTTAACTTCCTAGCATTCCTCACCCGGGGGAAGGTGGGCAGGCCTCATTAGTCTTTCTGAGAGAGGAGAACTTGAATACAAAGAGAGGAAAATATGCCAACCTCATACACAAGCTCCCCGCTGAGCTCAAGGGACCAAGGAAGGACAAGGTCTGCTGTTCCTGCTCCCAGGACAGTGGTACCCAGACAACCATAGCACAGGGTGATGGAGAATGTTAACTTGTACCTCAGAGGACCTAAGTTCCCGGCTTCATTGCCTACTTGCTGTGTGGTCATGCCACAGCTATGGAACTTCTCTGCTCCTCGGGTTCTTCCTCTAGAAAAATGAGGGTCATTTTCTGTTCCTGGATCCTCCTGTCACAGGGATTTGGTGAGGACTGAATAAGAAAATGTAAGTCAAATGCTTGGAATAGGGCCTGCCACTTAGTGCTTAATGTGATGGCTATTCTTGTAAACACCCTGTTTGATCTCTGTCTAAAGGACTGGCCCTCTCTCACCATCACCTGAGTCTTCATAAGCTCTCTATGACTGGAATGATCAGAAGTGGGGCCCACATAAGAGGTATTCATGGTATCCGTTTTCTAGTATGGCATAGCAAATTACTCTGAAACCTACAGGTTTAAAAAAAAAAACAAATGTTCATTATCTCACAGTTTCGTGGCTCAGAAATCCAGGAGTAGCTGAGCTCTGCTTACTACAGTTAGAGAAGGCTACAATCGCAGTTATCTCCTGGGCCGCAGAGAGTTCAAGGTTGGACCAAGGGAGAGGCCAATTTGGGGCTCACCCTTGTGGTTACTGGAGGCCTCGGTTCCTCACGGGCATTTGGCTGGAGTTCCCTGCCACACAGGCCTATCCATGGCACAGCTCACATCACGGCAGCTGCTGCATTAGAGTGAGCGAGACGGTAAGAAAAACAGACGCGGGGTCTTTTGTGATCTTACATTGGAACTGACATCCCATCACTTCTGCTGCTATTTTCTTTGTTAAAAGTGAATCACAATTTATACACCTGTGTTTGCAGCAGCATGACTCACAATAGCCAAAAAGTGGAAGCAACTCACGTGTCCATCAACAGATAAATGGATACATAAAATGCGGTACCAGCGTACAATGGAGTATGATACAGCCTTAAGTAAAAGGGCAGAAAATCCTGACACATGCGACAACACAGATAAACCTTGAAGACATTATGTAAGTGAGCCAAGCCAGTCACCAAAAGATAAATATGCTGTACGACTGCATTGATAGGAGGTATCTAGACTAGTCAAATTCATAAAAACAAAGTAGAATGGCAGTTGCCAGGGGCTGGAGGAGGAGGAATGGGGAGCTGTTGTTTAATGGGTACAGAGTTTTAGTTTGGCAAGATGGAAAAGTTCTGGAGATTAGCTGCACAATAAGGTAAACTGTTGAACCATTTATTTAAAAATGGTTAATATGGTAAATTCTATGTCATGTGTGGGTGTGTGCATGCTAAGTCACTTCGGTCATGTCCCACTCTTTGTGACCCCACGGACTGTAGCTCCACCAGGTTCCTCTGTCCATAGGATTCTCCAGGCAAGAATACTGGAGTGGGTTGCCATGCGTTCCTCTAGGGGATCTTCCCAACCCAGGAAATGAACTCTCATCTCCTGCATTGCGGGTGGATTCTTCGGTCAATGGACCACCTGGAAAGACCCTGTATGTGTAATTTGCCACAATTGGGGAAAAAAAAGCAAGTCACGAGGTCCAGATCACATGCAAAGAGATGGGACTATACCAAAACATCAACCCTAGGGGCTGGGGACCACTGAAGGTGGCCTGCCATCGTCAGTCATGCATCCAAAGTTGGCAAGAATCTATTGGTTCAATTAGGACTGAATCCAGCATGTTTAAGACCACCTAGGTACTGGCCACAGCCAATCTGTGCAGAGCAGCACCTGCTGACCCTCAGAGGCACACTCTCAGGGAAGGTTCCTAAGCAACAGAAAGTCATATGCAAAGACTGCTCCAAAGCCACTGCTGGTGGAATTACCTTGTAATGGTTTACACTTCCAATCAGTGAAGCCCCAGTTAAAATTCGATTCCACCATAGTGTTCTTTGGTCTTCAATACATCCCATCTGGAATTGAAAGGTACAGTAATGACTGTACTTTCATGGTCCCATTCCCGCCTCCAAGTCTTGGCAGGGTTTGTCGTTGCTTTGCAAGGCCACATGTAAGGAAAGGAAGTAAATGGGGACGAGAGGAAGAAGAGAGGAGAGGCGCACACAAAGCTGGAGTCTCTCAGTGGAGACACGACCTTTTCGTACCCTCATCAAATTAGAAGAAAAGTATTTCAAGCACTCTATTTCCTGTCTTGGGGTCAGTTTTCTCCATTCCATCAAAATAAGCATCATAAAATATCATTTTATTTTCCTACATCAACTGGAAGCAATGATGTAATTTTTGAGGGCTGGAAGCCCAGCAGAAGCAGCTGGTATGTATTAATATTTTGACTAAAGGAGTTCATGTACAGAAGGTGGTACAGGGCAGGGATTGATAAACATTAGCTAGTATTAAGATGACAATAGGTCAAATCCTACACAATATAGTGTCTACTCAAGATGCCTCTGAAATTCTTCAGGAAGACATTTAAAAGCCCTGGATGGGTCAGGTATTCCCCCAGCATGGGCACACTGGTGCCCTTTCAGCAGCAAAATTAGCACTCAGTTTGCATTTAGAAGTGCCTGACAGAGAAAAGCATACCCTTCAATACTAGAATTACACCCGGAGCACAGGGACATTCATATCACTAATGGATTATAGTGGTTCACAGATTTTCACATGAATTCAGTTTACCTGGAGGGCCTATTAACACACAGATTGTTGCTGGACTCACCCCTAGGTCCGTTCGATGGGTCTGGGTACAGCCTGAACTTTGCTGTAAAGAGTTCCCCAGTGATGCTGATCCTGCTGGTCTGAGAACTAACCTTTGAGAGCCACTCGTGAGGAGAGGACACAAAGAGGGGATTTTTCTAGGCCAGGACAATCAGAGGCTAACTCTGCCTCTGACCCACCTCCCAGAGCTGCTCTCTGTACAAATTTTGGCAAAGTCCAAGTAGACAGATTTTGTCTTTTCCCATCTATGGACCTCAGGCATATGGAATGGATTGATTATAAGCCTTAATGCATGGCCCACTCTCACCAGGGATCTATGCATGGCCCATTTGTTCATTCACTCATTCTTAACAATGTAATAAACACCTACCAAAATTAAAGCTAGGACCTTGAAAGGAACCTCCATCTAACTTCATCCTACCTCCCAACATATGAGTTAACCAGTTATCCATCCTTATCTTATTTTTCATTTTTGCAGTATTATTAAATCTGTAATCAGAGATACAATCACAGAGTGGCATACTGAATAACGGTCAAAACAAATAATCTCTACCAGCAAAATAATATGGGTGGATCACAACTTAATACTAAGTGAGAAAAATAAGGATTGCATATGGATGATACCAGCTTCTAACATTAGAAATACATACTTTTTAGGATGCCTTAAAATTGACATGTATTTTTAAAATCTTTGTATTTTTTTCTAATCACTGAAGAAATAAATATGTCAACTGGAAAAGAGTCAATGAATAAGAAAAGGTATCCAGTCAGTTTTAACAGGGGAGGATATGACCCCTCAATGTCTTTCTGGGTTCCCTAAAAAGCTCATCCTTCCATCCCCAAATGCATCCTTTGGTTTCCATTCAACACTCTGAGAGGAATAGGCAATTCACACAAGAGGAAATGAAGTAGTAAACAAACACCCAGGAGAAAATGTTAACTTAGCTCATCATCAGAGAAATGCAAACTAAAGCATTTGGGGAACTATCATTCTATGACTACTAAATCAGCCAGAATAGGGAAAAGAGGACAAGAGTGAACCCTTGGGATATTCCTGTAAACCTGATACACACAGACAATACTAGCACCAGTGGAAAATGTTTTAAAATTTCCCAGCAGCTATATGATGAGATGTAGTTATGAACTGTGCAGATGTCTTACTCCGCTGAATTTATCCTGAAGAAGTAACTCAATGGAAATACCTCAGTGGCTCCCAACAGTGCAACTACTTAGAAAACCATAGTAGAGAGCACTGTCACGGTATGCAATGCAGCTGGGCAAATTGCAATTTTGAAGAGAAAAATGTGCATTTGCTATTTTATGCATGAGAAATATGAAGTACAAAATGGTAGGTGGGTTATGGTTAAAACCATGTGTACGGAGCTGCATGGCAAGAGCAGAAATGAACGCAGCTGCTGTATCTGGAGGTGGGATGGGAGTTGCTTTCTTCGGTGTTACCGTGGTGCGGTGTCATAATTATTTATTTTTTTAAGAACCTGGGAGGCTCCTACCTTGAGAACTCTCACAGCTTTCCTCGTCACTGTTGTCCTGACAGTTATTCTGCCCATCACAAATGAAGCTCTTGTCGATGCAGAGGCCGTTCTTGCAGTGGTAGCGGGCAGTGGAGCAGAGCAGAGGGTTTGCTGCTGTGAAGGGAGAACAGAGCAGATCACCAGGGAGGTTAGCCAGTTCCCTCGGGAGGCCCAGAACCTTCTCCATCTAGGGGTATGTCCTGCTCTGGAAGCAGTGAACTCAGCTCGGATGGCTGACTCAAAGCCTGTCCTGGGAGACTGGTCAAGCAATGACTTGGATAGGGCAAGACTGATTCTGTCCCATTCTAAAAGCTCCTTTTTCTGCTATACCACAGGGTTTTTGTTGGTTATCCATTTTAATACAGCAGTGTGTACATGACCAGCGTTATGTGCCAGCCTGGATAGGAGGGGAGTTTGGGGGAGAATGGAAGCATCTGTATGTCTGGCTGAATCCCTTCACTGTTCACCTGAAACTGTCACAACATTGTTAATCAGCTATTCACCAGTACAAAATGGCTTTGGTGTTAAAACTTACATTAAAAAATAAATTATTTGAAAAAAAAAAGCTTCTTTCAAGGCATCATGCTGGTGTCCTATAAGCATACCAACATGGGCAGAGGGCAGTGCCCAGCCCCACTGGTCCACCTCGAGGCGGGTCAGCAGCCTCTGAGGGGTCTAGAGCAAAACTGGACCCTCCCAGGAGAGTCAAGAATGGAACGGTCGGTAACAGGACACACAGAGAAGAGCAAAGACGGAAGGAGAAGCTGGGTGGGGGCTCCGTGACCCTCTGCCACTGACAGAGCAATGGCACACGTAATCCAAGGGCTATGTTGGATCCTACTGGTTCCCTAACTATGGACCTTCCTGGTAAGTCCTTGTGTTTCTCCAGCTCACCCAGGTGAGCGCAGTGGTCTAATTTGCAAAAAAAAAAAAAAAACCATTAACCCACTTGGTCAGCCTGAGTGGCCCCCAGATACAGGCACTTTCAGAAACCTCAAAAAGAAAAATGACAGAAATGGCCTCTCCCCCGAAGGAAGAAGGTGGCAACCAGCCAGTGTGAAGTCAACACAAAACCCCTTAAAGAAGCAAATCTCCATGGAAAATCACTGTTTCTACTGCACAATTTATCTTGCTTCACCACTCCCTGCAGCACAATTCAAGCAAGGCTCTTTCCAGGGCTCTATTTTCGATAAATGAAGCAGCAAAAGGAGAAATTACTCCAGCCCCAACTCTGCCATTTATTAGCTGTGTGATCTAAGGTAACTTATTTCACTTCTCTGAGCCTCGACTCCTTTTTCTGTGTATAGTACGGGCTCCATAATTTGAGGGCCCACTGCGAACTGACAATGTGAGGTCATTTTTCAAAAATTATTTAAAAATCAAAAAGATAAGTGCTGGGCATAAAACCAAGTCTGGCATGCTTCGGAGCTAAGCACGAATCCTGTGCTGGTCACAGGTCCATGGAGCTGGCCTTGCTACTTACAGCCTTCATTTAAGCATCAGTGAATGCTCAAACGAGATGACATGTGAGAAATTGTGCAGTGCAGTCTGACACATAGGGGCTCAGGAAATGTTGGACATGCTCCCCAAGTTATGTCTGCCTTGGTCCTCCAGAGTGTGGCTCTTCCCGAAGGAGCGACATTGGTGATGATGAAGAGGGGCCCTCCTGGGACCTTGGGTTATGAATTGAGCCAGCACCTGCCTTATACATGGTACCAGAGCAGGATGACAGACCCAGCACTGAAGACGGTTATGGGCTCAGGAACAAGTCAGCGCCAGCATCTCTGGGTGGTCCTCACCGGCAAGATGGCAGTTGTCATTTATCTTTCCCATCTGCTTCACAGAACTATTGTCAAGATGCACTGCAATCACAGCTGCAGACTGCAAACTTCACAGGGCCCTGCAAACCCCAAGGGCTGTGGAGTTTTTTATTTTTTAACTTGTCAACTCAGAAAGTTTAATCTGAAAGGTCAGAGGAAGCAGAGGGATGGGGAAGCCAGCGCTCTTAGTTTTGAAGATGAGGGACCAGTGTGAAGGCAGGCAATAGGAGTCTGGCCTGGAAATGCAAGTTTTAATTATTTAAATCGCTGTGGGTCAGAGAATGGTTCCACTCGATCATGCTGAAACCAAAGTCTGACTTCAGCCAAAACCAGAAAGGGGAAACCCCAAACCACAAGTCACATTTGGTTTCTGTCCAAGGCAGCCCTCCAAACCCTTCAGCATCCCACCATGGTGGCCTCTGGCTTCCCTGGGACCCTCTGGGTCACATCTATGCAGCCAAAGCATTGACAACAATCAGCTCACTCTAATGGACAGCCTCGGAAAAGTGGAAAACCCCACCTCGAATGGAAAGACTTCCAAGAAGGGGCTGTTGCAAACTGACCTGAGTCCCCCTCCCCCCCGCAGGAGGGCTGTGCGGAGCCAATCCTAAAGACATTGCTGGCACCTGCTGACCTTTCCTCATTCTTAGACTCTTTCAACCTCATAAACTTTTCCAAACAAAAGAAGTCATAGGTGAGCATGTGTACACACATGTACCACATAGATGCGTGCATATGCGTCAGTATGAGTATATCCAGAGCACATGCATGCGTGCTAAATTGCTTCAGTCGTGTCTGACTCTGTGCGACCCTATGGAATGTAGCCTGCCAGGCTCCTCTGTCCATGGGATTCTCCAGACAAGAATACTGGAGTGGGTTGCCCTGTCCTCCTCCAACCCAGGGAATGAACCCATATCTCTTATGTCTCCTGCACTGGCAGGTGGATTCTTTCCCACTAGCGCCATCTGGGAAGCCCTGTTCAGAGCACACATATCTCCAAATGAATGAAGACTGTCTATACCTTAACACACAACTCTACTGATAAAGAATCCACCGGGACCAAAAACCAGTCTCAGTGCATAGGATGAATACATATATTTATTTCCAATGCATATAAACCAAAAGAACCAGAATCAGAATATAGAAAGAACTCTCACAATTCAAAAGAAAAAAGATAAACAACTTAATAGGAAAATGGGCAAAGGACATGACCGGGCAATTCCCATCAGAGCAATGGCAAACGCTCAATAACAACTTGAAAAAATGTTGACAGCAGCCAGAAACGAAAGCACCACTTGAACCGCAGCAGACTTGCCAAACTTCAGGTCTTAAAATTCCAGGTTGTTGGTCAGGCTGGGGAGGGAGAGGAAGTCTTAGAGACTGCTCGTGGGAGTGTAAATTTGTAGATCCACCTCAAAGACCAATATAGTGATACCAGGTGATGTTTAAGGGGCCCAGTCATTTCACTTCCAGCTACACAAATGTTCACTGAAACACTGTTTGTAAAATAAAAATATTAGCAATGACCCAAATATTCACCCACAGGAGAATTAACACCATGTGCTTCATTGTTATAACAGAGTTTTACAGCAGGAGATGGCTAATCTTTCTGTACAGGACCAGATAGTAAATATTCTAGCCTTTAGTAACCTTTGGGTTTTGGCCTCTTCCTTAACTACTCAACTTTGCCATGGTGGTACAAAGTGGGCATAGAAAACTCGTAAATGAAGATCAGGGCTGTGTTCCAATAAAACTTGATTTATGGGTAATACATACATTTAAAGTTAAGTAACTTTCAGAACAGGGCATAGGACAGTTTGGGGCCAATACCTGCTGAACAGCAGTGGAAGATGAATGAACCAATAAACAAGTCCTATTGTACAGTACAGGGAACTATATTCCATACCCTGGGATAAACTAGACAGAAAAGATGAAAAGAATATATATATATATATATATATATATATATATGTATAACAGTCACTTTGCTGTATAGCAGAAACGAACATAACACTGTAAATCAACTATACTTCAATTAAAAAAATATAAAATAAGAAAGGACCAGAATCAAGATGGATCAATCTCACAAATATAATCATGGGGGAAAAGTTATAAAAGATACTGGCAAGTTATATAAAAATATGCATAGGGTTGTGCCAGATGAAATTACCTATGCAAAAGAATGCTATTATTCAAGTTATGAGAATACATACTTGCATTGTAAGGTCAGTGGATGCTTCTGGAGAGAAGGGGAGGACAGGATCAGAGAAGGGTGTACTGAAGACTGGTAATGATATTTGGTAAGATTTTATTATTTTAAAAACCTGAAGCAAATAAGGAATATAGCAATATGTTTTTTTTTCCATTGAGAAATAACTGACATACAACATTATACTAGTTTTGGGTATAAAGTGCAATGATTTGATATTGGTATATATTGCAATAAGTCTAGTTAACATCCGTCACCACACATTGTTACAAAATCCTTTTTGTGATGAGAACTTCAAGGATCTACTCTCTTAGTAATTTTCAAATATATAACATGGTACTATTAACTATAGTTAATATAGTTACAACATTAGAATGCATTATAATATAATACTATTAATTATAATAATATAGCCGTTGTGTGTTAGTCGCTCAGTCATGGGAGAACTTCAAGGATCTACTCTCTTAGTAATTTTCAAATATATAAAGTGGTACTATTAACTATAGTTAATATACTTACAACATTAGAGTGCATTATAATATAATACTATTAATTATAATAATATAGCCATGTGTGTGTTAGTCGCTCAGTCATGTCTGACTCTTTGCGACACCATGGACTGCAGCCCGCCAGACTCCTCTGTCCATGGAATTCTCAAGGAAAGTATACTGGAGTGGGTTGCCATGCCCTTCTCCAAATACAGCCATGCTACAGGTAATATGTGGGACTCCCCTGGTGGCTCAGATGGTTAAAAGTCTGCCTGCAATGCAGGAGATCTGGGTTTGGAAGCTCCCCTGGAGAAGAGAATGGCAGCCCACTCCGGTATTCTTGCCTGGAGAATCCCATGGACAGAGGAGCCTGGCAGGCTACAGTGCACAGCGTCACAAAGAGTCAGACATGACTGAATGATTAACCCGCACACATAATTAACATGATTTTTAAAATAGGGTGTGGGGAACACAGGTGTTCATTTAAGTTTTCTTTTTCAGTATGTTTGAAAGAGTCTACTAAAAGTTTTAAAGAGTCTAATTTGGCAGAAATGCTTCAGTGATCACTCACTTTCCTTTACCCTTTCCCCACAGTTATCTCTGGTCTACAGATCCCTGTCTTCAGAATTCTGTAGCCCATTTGCTCAGAGGACACAGGTAGATACAGGTCAACAGCCACACCCAAGATTCCTCCTTATCAATGGCTCCTCATAAAACACTATGTCTCACCTCCAAGTCAGGGCAGAGCAGAGAGAGTAAAGGATGCTAGAATACTCCCTAAACCCTGCAGCAAGCCAGAAAAAGGCCTCTGAACCATCAAAACACACTTCAGGATGTCAGTGCCCTTCAAGTGCTGGCAGCATCCTCAGGAAGGACCCTCAAGCCCTCCCCTCCCCCAGGTCTATTGATTCTCTGTTTATGTAAATTCCAACGAGGTTTGTGTTTCGGTTCCAAGGACACAGCAAACCAGGAGGGAGACAAGATGCTGCTGCCAAGCTGCAGACAGAGCGCCAGCAAAAAGTAAAAGCTGACAACCAGGGGAGGGGCCCCCAAAGCTATAGAAAGCCATGTGAGGAATTCCAAAAGCAGAAGAGCCTAGGATAGTTTCAAAAGAGACCAAGAAGTTCTAAATGGAGCCAAAAGCAACCCTGTATTATAGCCCAGTCTGAACAATATGCGTGCTAAGTCGCGTCAGTCGTGTCTGACCCTGCGACCCTATGGACTGTAGCCCGCTAGGCTCCTCTGTCCATGGGACTCTCCAGGCAAGAATACTGGAGTGGGTTGCTGTGCCCTCCTCAGGAGATCCTTCCCATCCAGGGATTGAACCCGTGTCTCTTATGTCTCCTGAACGGGCAGGCATGCTCTTTACCACTCGCACCACCTGGAAAGCCCTGTCTAAACAACAGAGCTCCCAACAACAGTCCTGCGCTGTCACCAGAGAGAGACACTGATGAAGCTAAGCTACACACACCTGAGAGTGAACCCCGTCAAAGACTCACTTACCCAGAGTAAAATCTCTGCAAAGACCCCAGACAACTCAGGTTTCACTCTATTTCTCTGCAGCACTTACCAGGCTTGAGGCAGATTTCAGGGTGTGTGTACGGTGGACCAGCTGTATAGGCTCTGGGCAGGGGGGTGGAAAGTGGTCAAGTCTCAGGGGTTCCTGCGATGCCATGAGCCACTCACCCAGAACTCGGAAACATAACTGCTAGACAGCCCGTGAACTAATCAGGAAACGCTTCCTACTTTGGGATGTTATGTCTGTGTCTTCTAGCAAAATTTATTATGCTCCACATGTATGTTTCCTTTGTCCTTGTTAAAGTTTCCCAGTCACTGAAAAAATGGATTATTCTACTCGCTTAACTAGCAAGAGGAACACTGCTCTTTCCAATATTTATTTCAGTGGGGATGGAGAACACTGTCTACAGAGCTAACTTCAAAAACTAAACGGTGACTCCAAAGGTCCCCAGCTCTCTTACCACAACAAACACAGGGATCTAAGAATCTGTTTCCCAGCCCACAAGACTCAGGAAAGAGAAGTTGTCTCTCCCCGCCAGAGGAAGGGAGGGGTGAGTTAAGGTTAAACTCAGTGGTTAATTAAACTGGCGGCAATTACTCCAACCACATCTGAAGGAAAAGACCCAGGGCTCACTGCAAGTCATCCAAAAGCAACTGAGCGGCTTCAAGACAGGAAATGAAGCCATCTATCTCCAGCAGGATGTAGAAATATCGCCTTTAATCCATTTAAAGTCTGTGAAGTCGGCCCCTCTCCCACCTCAAAGGGTTCTTGACAAAACACATCAATGAGAGCCTCCTCGCCCCCAGCCCCACAGCCCCCATCTGCTCCACGGTCCAGGGAGGTGGTGGTGATCACTCACTTCCTTGCCAAGCCTCCCAACCTCCCCGTCTCCACGGGGATCTTGTCTTCCCAGCCCCTGTTTCCCTGGGAACCAGGCAACTAGGGGAAACGGAGCTGCCCTGAGACTTCCTCTGTTCCAGGACGGAGGACGTCCGGCCCTAAGCCTCTCTGCCAATAATCCAACCCATTAACAAGCACTGCTTCTTTGTGGCCTGCGAGCTGCTGGCAGCCCTGACCTTCAAAGAAGAGGCGGCTCATCTGCAGCCAGAGGCAAGTTCGTGCTGCCTTTCAGAGCAGCCCCTCGGCCCCCTCGAGACACAGCACGGCCACGTGCAGCGGCATTCTGAGGGAGCCCTCTTTTGAGTCTGCAGGAAGGGAAAGGCAGCCACTCTGGTCAAGCAGGAGGAGGCAAAGGTTCTTCAATCCCATCTGCCTTTTCCCCAGCCTCTAAGGGCCTGGAATCAACCTGCAATAAAGGAGATGCCAGAGACATGGGTTAGATCCCTGGGTGGGGACATCCCCTGGAGGAGGAAATGGCAACCCCCTCCAATATTCTTGCCTGGAGAATCCCGTGGTCAGAGGATCCTGGTGGACTATAGTTCATAGGGTTGCAAAGAGCTGGACGCAACTCAAGCGCTGAGCACGCAAGGACCTGGAGGATGTGAATTTTCCGAACCCTTCTAGAGGCAGCAAGGTGGCAGTGGCAGAGCCTAAGTCATTGCTAATCACTGTTTGCCTCCTCCTCCTTGCAGAGGCTTCCTGAGCCGGCTACCTCCTGTCCCACGCACAGCCTGCCTCCCTCCAATTTCAGTTTTACTGGTTCGGTCACCTCTCCTCTGTGGATGGCTCCCCAGATCTTCCCTCCAGGGACAATCCTCTTTCTCCTGACGCTTCGTGGACACCTCTGCCTGACTGTCCCCTTCAGCTCAAACTCTGCATGGCTAACACTGACATCCTTATCTCTCTCCCCAACCACTCCCTTGCTCCTTGGGTCCACTTGTCTTAAAGGGACCACCAAGGGTGGGATGGGGTGGGAGGTGGCAGGGAAGTTCAAGAAGGAGGGGACGTATGTATACCTGTGGCTGACTCACGCTGATGTATGGCAGAAATCAACACAACATTGTAAAGCAATTATCCTCCAATTAAAAATAAACTTTTTAAAAAGGGACCACCATGTCCCAGCTCCCCAGGCTCCAGCCATGCTTGACCTTCTCCCTCTCCTCACTCTGCACTCAGCTCAGAATCAACTGCTCCTCACCGGGAATAAAATACAATCTTAAATGGTTAACTTTTTTTCCTCCTAGTTTTATTGAGATATGACTGACGTACAGCACTGTATAAGCTTAATCATACAGCATAATGATTTGATTTACATACATCATGAAATGATGATCACACTAAGGTTAGTGAACATCTATCATCTCAAATAAATACAAAATTAAAGAAATAAAAAATTTTTTCTCTTGTGATGAGAACTTCCAGGATTTACTCCCTTAACAGCTTTCATACATAATAACATACCACAGTGTTATTATATTTATCATGTTGTACATTATATCCCTAGAACTTATTAACCAGACTGTTAACTTTTCATGACCTGCCGCAGCCTACCCTTCCAAGCATACATTTTTCTGTAATGATTAATAGTGAGGGAATGAATCCGCCTGGGTTCAAATTTCAGCTCTACCACGCACGAGCTACATGACATTAGGAAAATTCTTTAACTTCTTTCAGCCTCAATTTCATCATGTGGGTTCAGTGGGTAAAGAGCCTGCCTGCCAATGCAGAAGATGTAAGAGATGCGGGTTTGATCGCTGAGTCTGGAAGATCCCCTGGAGAAGGGAATGGCAACCCACTCCAATGTTCTTGCCTGGAGACTCTCCATGGACAGAGCAGCCTGGTGGGCTACAGTCCATGGGGTCGGAAAGGGTCAGACACGACTGAAGGGACTTAGCGTGCATGCACAGTAGAAACAGGAATAGTGCTTGTGTCTTATGATTTTGTGAAAATCAAGTGAGATAATACAACCAAATAACTGATAATAGCATGTGGCCCAAAGCAGATGCTCAATAAATGCTTATAAAAGTAATTATTATTGGGAAACACATTAGTATAGTGGTTAAGAGTTCAGACCCTGGATTTATAACCATCTGGGTTGATGTCACAATTTTGCCACTTACTATGTGACTTTAGACAAGTTATTTAACCTTTCTGGGTCTCATTTCCTTCTCTACTAAAAGAGAGTCATAGTATTACCAACCTAAAATGAGATCAAACACGTAGAGCATATAACAATGTGCCATGTACACAAGTGCTCAGTCATTGTCAGCCAAGTGGCATCTTATGCCCTGCACAGTTTACAGACCTCCCTGCCTCTGCCTGGGCCTTCCGCCTAAAAGACTTCATGAAACTATACTGCCAACTTTTAAATGGTACCCATCCTCCTGGATCCACGTCTTTCAATAACCCGCTCTGGTAAGCCTAGAGGGAAATAACCTCTCCTCTGATCAGTGATTCTCACAGTACTCCCAGCTGTCCAGCCATATGTAATTACTTGGGTAAGATTTTGGTCTCCCTGGCTTGAGCATCATCTCAACAAAGACATTTCTACATCCCTTGCAGCATCGTGCATGGTGTCTGGCACAGGAATCTTGGGAAGAGAATGAATCTGAAAGAAGGTGCAACCGGGGTGAATCCACAATGTGCAACCTAAATGTGCCCTCTGAGTGTATATCTGCAACCGCAGAAGAGGACCAAGACATGCCCATGTTAAGAATATATCGTGACTGCCTGTCTTTTTCTTTAACCCTGTGTTTGATTAGTTGCCTAATCCATTCATTCCACAGACATTTACTCACTATTTCCTGTAAATTAAGCAGTCTAATAGGCATTAAAGATGAAAGAAAACCCAGCCTGTTCTTAAAGAGCTTACACTCTACTGGGGAGACAGGCAGGTCAGTGGGTACTGAAGACAAAGCATGAAAAGCGTAATTTATTCCATGTACATTTACCACATGTGGAGACTGAACCAGACCATACAGTTGGCACTAGGAATACAGCTGTGAACCACCAACAATACCACTCAATGGCCGTTATGGTGTAGTAGCGATGGCAGAAAATAAATGAAAAGTGATGGTAAGTGCAGAGGAGAAGAGTGAAGCAGGGGAAGGAGACAGAGTGGGAGGCTGGGGAGGGGAGAAGTTGTCTATACAAGGTGTTCAGGGCAGGCGTCTGATTCAGTGGCATTTGTTTGAACAAGGCCCAAGATGGTGTGCCAACAGGCAAGGGAAAGACAAGCCCAGCCTCGGCAGACCAGCAACAACTCCCCAAGGAAGCAGGTCACACAGGAGCCTTGAAAGGGACCATGCTGATGGAGCTTCGGAGCACACGTGTGGTGGAAATACCCTTCTGTTCCTCAGCTCACCCAGCCCCTCTGACTGATGCAGGCACAGCTCCTTGAGGCTTCACCCATGGATCTGCTGAGGGGTGAAGAGGAAATGTGGAATCTCAACCAGCATGAATAAAGCTACAGAAATACACAAGCACTGAGGGGCTCCATGAATAAAAACACAGATATACTGGCTGGGTGGTTCAGCTGTTCAGGGGGACAATCAAGAATGCATCAGCAGTGGGAGAGCACAGTGGTTTTTCTGAGTACAACTATGCTGAGCACAGCAGCAGAAGATTCTGCTTGAGTGGATTTCCACTGTGGCCATCCAGACTGGTCTGCCATCTCAGTTCCTGGCAGGAGTCTTCGAGCTCACCAAAAAGGGACTGCGAAGAGCTGTGCTGCCAGCCGGTCCACCTCCTGCCAAGGATGTCAGAACGAGGCAGGAGGAAGAGGCCAAACACAGTGAAAAGGAGGAAGGAAGGCAGTGAAAGGGCAAAATCTCAGCACTGTGATCCTCTAGAAGGGATACTGGTCCTTGCTTATCCTCACTTCTGCCAAATGAACACAAATGGTGGAAAAACACACCATAGTAATAAAATTCTTCAAAAATATGAAAGTCCAATTATTTGCTGAATTTAAGACACCATCCAACACAACCACTCCCTTATCCTTTATTTCTTTGTACCACTTTTGGAAAATTCCATTTGCATATGAAAACAAAGTGTATAAGGAACCCCTGTATTTCCATCACCTGGCTTTAATAATTACCAGTATGATCCAGAAATATACATTTCTCCAAAGAAGACAAACAGGTGGCCAATAGGTACTGAAAAGATACTCAACATCACTAACTATTAGATAAATGCAAATCAAAGCTACAATGAAGTACCACCTTGCGCGAGTCAGAATGGACATCAATAAAAAGTCTATAAATAACAAATGCTGGAGAGGGTGTGGAGAACAGGGAACCCTCCTACACTGTTGCCAGGAATGTAAGTTGGTACAGTCACTGCGGAAAACTGAGGAAATTGCTCAGAAAACTAAAAATAGAATTACCATATGATTCAGCAATCTCACTCTTAGGCAGACATCCAGAAAAAACTATAGCCCCAAAAGATACATGCACCCTATGTTCACAGCGGCACTATTCACAACAGTCAAGACACGGAGACAACAGAAATGCCCACTGACAGAGGAATGGGTAAAGAAAGTGTGGTGCGCATACACAATGGAACACTACTCAGCCATAAAAAGAATGGAATAATGCCATCTGCAGCAACAGGGACGCAACTAGAGACCATCAGACAAAGGCAAAGAAGGTCAAATGGAGAAACTAAATGTCATCTGATATCTCTTATGGGTGGAATCTAGAATATGACGCAAATGAACCTGTCTAAGAAACAGAAACACAATCAGGGACAAAGAAATCAGACTGATGGTTGCCGGAGTGAGGGGAGGGCAGGAAGTTGGAGAAGAGATGGAGCAGGAGACAGGTTCGCAGATGTGGACTTTCACATATGGAATGAATAAGCAGGAAGGTATTACTGTATAGCAGAGAGAACTATATTCAATATTATACAATAAACCATAAGGAAAAAGAATATTTTAAAAAATGTATATATAAGGAATCACTTCTGCTATACAGCAGTAATTAACACAACAATGTAAATTAACTATACTTCGATTTAAAAAAAGAGAGAAGAAAATTTATTTTCCAGTGTCTAAGCAATAAACCCACAATTAAAATGAAAAAATAAAGTACCAATATGCTGACAATTCTGTTTTAGTCCCACCTCGCCCATTACTACTTCCCCCATCCCCTCCCAGAGGAAAGGCTTGAAACATATCCTAGACACCATGTAATTTTACTTTCATATACTCTAGGATATATTTATCAAAGATAAAGACTATTTTAAAAAGTAAGAATGCCACCTTCAAACTAAAAAAATTAACAATAACTCCTTAACATCACTAGATACACAACCACAATTCAAGATTTCCCAACTATCTCAAGTTTTTTAAAACAGTGGTTTGTTTGAATCAGAGTTGAAACAAGATCCATATGTTACATTTGGTTGGTTTGTCTCTTAGTCTCTTTGAGTCTGTAGGTTCCCCCTTCCTGTATTTTTTTTCTTAGAATTTATTTGTGGATGTAATTGAGTGATCCCACATTCCGGATCTGGCGATTTGTCTTCCCATGGGGCCACTAACGTGTATGTTCCTCTGTCCCTGAATTTTTGTAAACTAGTGGTCAGTGTTAAGAACTGCATGCTTGGGGACTTCCCTGGTGGTCAGTGGTTAAGACTCTTGCTTCCAATGCAGGGGCACAGGTTCAATCCCTGGTCAGGGAACTAGACCTCGCATGCTGTACACATGACCAAAAAGGAAAAAATTTTAAAAATAAAGAGACAGAATTGCATGTTCGTATTCCCCCTAAATTCATATGCGGAAACCCTAACCTCTAAATAGATGGAATTAGGAGGTGGAGTCTTTGGGAGGTGCTGAGGGTTAGATGAGGTCAGAGAGTAATGTTCTCACGATGGGATAAGCACCCTTACAAGATGAGGAGGAAAATTTCTCTCTCTGAGTGCACAGAAAGCCATGTGAGGTTACAACCAGAAAGAGGGGCCACACCACCAACCCAATGGTAGTACTCGGATCCTGGACTTCCAGATCTGAGAAATAAGTTTCTATCATGTATGCCACTCAGTATACGGTATTCCATTATAGCAGCCTGAGCTGACTGAGCCAGTTAGAGCCTCAATCAGATTCAAGTAGGATGCGTGGGACAGAAACACCATAGAGCAGTGATGGGTGTGCCTCTAGGGTCATCTCAGAAGGCCAGTGTCTGGTGGTCTCTTTTCTCGAATGCTAGGACTGTCTTCTGGGCGTCCCCACATCCAAGTCAGGCAAAGCAGCCACATGGCACCCTGGCTCTGCCACTGAATGCAGCTAAAGAAAACCTGCACAGAACACGTGGAGAGGCGACTCTTAGATTCTGAAAAGTAAACTGGAGCAGACCAACCTGAGGGAAGAAGACCAAGATTTGCCCTAGCACTGAAATGATGCCAAGTCCACTTCTTTTTCTCCTCTCAGACTCCCAAGAAATGGGCAAATACCAGAGAGCTCACAGAGAGTGAAGAACCTAGGAAAGCGACTCCATAAAGTTGTTTTTGAATTCCGAAGTGGATTCGCAAGCTGGACATGCATGGATTGTGTCCTAATTAGCACACCAGACTGTGATAACAGAACCTACAGACCGCTGCCCAGCTCCCAGACTGACCACTGGAAGGTGCAGACACAGGACAGGTCCAAGCAGCCACTGCAAAAACCGTCTAAGAAGAGCTGCAACCACAGCCCGCAGAGGGCTGCCAGGACTTGTGGCCTGACCCAACAGGGTCATTTGTCCACTAAAGCAAAAACATAAGCCTTCTCCATGGGGTTTAAACAAAACCCAAAGTGTCATACATAATGACCAAAATAGCCAGAATATAATCCAGTGTTTTACCTGGCATATGAAAAGACAGGAAAATCTCAACTCTCAGGAGAAAAGATAATCAACAGACACTAACAGCAAAATAAGGCAGATGCTGGAAATTCGTAACACAGACTTTAAAGCAGCTATTATACAAATATTCTAACAAGTAATCATGAACACTCTCAAAACAAATGGAAAATAAAGTCTCAGCAAAGAAACACGATATAAAGAAGAAGCAAAAGAAAATTTTAGAACTGAAAAAAATACAGTAACCAATGATGAAATGTAAGTTGGTACTACCACTATTTCAAACTGTGGTGCTGGAGAAGACTCTTAAGAGTCCCTTGGAGTGCAAGGAGATCAAAGCAGTCAATCCTAAAGGAAATCAACCCTGAATATTCACTGGAAGGACTGATGATGAAGCTCCAATACTTTGGCAACCAGATGCAAAGAGTGACTCATTGGAAAAGACTCTGATGCTGGGAAAGATTGAAGGTCAAACGAGAAGAGGGTGGTGGCAGAGGATGAGATGGTTGGCAGGCATCACTGACTCAGTAGACATGAATTTGAGCAAACTCTGGGAGATAGTGGAGGACTGAGGAGCCTGGTGTGCTTAGCAACTTAGCGACTGAACAACAACAATCACTATAGAGGTTCCTCATAAAACTAAAAATAGAATTACCATGTGTGCTGTCTTTCAGTCATGTCCGACTCCTTCTGCCCCACAGACTGTAGCCCTCCAGGCTCCTCTATCCATGGAATTCTCCAGGCAAGAATTGGGAGTGGATTGCCAGGCTCTCCTCCAGGGGATCTTCCTGACCGAGGGATTGAACCTGGGTCTCCCACACTGCAAACAGATTCTGTACCACGGAGCCACCAGGGGAAGCCCAGAATGACCATATGATCCATCAATCCCACTCCGGGCACATATCCAGACAAAACTATAATCCAAAAATATACATACACCCTATGTTCATAGCAGCACTATTTGTAACAGCCAGGACATGGAGACCACCTAAATGTCCACCAGCAGAGGAATGGGTGGAGGAGATGGGGGAATGGAGTATTACTCAGCCATAAAAGGGTGGAGCAATGCCCTCTGCAGCAGCACGGATGGACCCAGAAATTATCACACCAAGCGAAGCGAATCAGAAAGATACTGCAAGGTATCTCTTACACGTGGAATTTCAAATAGGCCACAAACGAACCTACCTATGAAACAGAAACAGATTCACAGACAGAGAACAGACTTGTGTTTGCCAAGGGGGAGGGCTGGGGGAAGGATGGAGTGGGAGGTTGGGATTAGCAGATGTAAGCTATTATGTAGCATACGGATAAACAACAACGTCCTGTTTGTATAGCACAGGGAACTATACTCAGTATCCTATGATAATCATGACGGAAACAAATATTGTAAAAATGAATGTATTAATATATAACTGAATCACGTTGCTATACAGTAGGTATTAACATAACATTGTAAATAAACTACATTTCAATTAAAAAAGAAAAAAAAATACAGTAACCAAAATTTAAATAGTACCCTGTTGTAGGGGCTTTAAAGCAGACTGGGGATGACAGAAAAAAAGTAAAGCTGATGAACTTTAGCCAAAGAGTAGAGTAGTAGAATCTATCCAATGTGCACAATGAAAAGAAAAATGATGGATTAAAAAATGAACAGAGCTTCAGGGACCTAAAATTGTTAGCAGAATCCCATTAAAAAAAAAAAAAGAAAAAGAAAGAGGGCTATAAAGCAACTACAATTCAATTAAAGAGAGAGAAAGAATAGTTTAAAATGTACTAAGTACGGCAACAGACAAAATCCTACAGATTCAGAGAGAACCCTAACAGGATAAACTCAAAGAAATCCACATACCCAGACACATTATCATCTAACTGCTGAAAATTAAAGACCAAAAAGATCTTCAAAGCAGCCAGAGGAAACAGTCTGTTCTCTAGAGGAAAACAATTTAAAATAACTGCAACTTTCTCACGGGAAATGAGAGAAGCCAGAGGAAGTGGCACAATATCTAAAAAGGGCTGTAGAGGAAAGAACTGTCACCCCAGAACTCTCTCCGCAGTAAAAAATATCCTTCAGGAAAGCAGGTAAAATAAAGACATTCGCAGATGAAGGAAAACTAAGAGCGTTTGTTGCCAGCAGTACTGCTTTAAAAGAATTGCTAAAGGAAGTTCTTCAGACAGAAGGAAAATGATACAAGAAAAAGACTTGTAACAACACGAATCAAGGAAGAGCAGTCAAAATGGTAAATACCTGGGTAAATATTCATAATAGATGAGTCTTCTCCTCTGGAGTTCTTCAAAATATATCGGAAAAGTTAAAGCAAGAATTAGAACATTGTCTTTGGGGTTTTTTTTAAGTATGCAGATGTACTATCTATACAACTATAATATAAAGATATCCATAGAGTGGTAAGGTTTCTACACTCCTTATCACCCTATGGTGCAATCCTGATTCAAAGCCGTCTGTGAGAAGATTGACTGCTGGTTTCAGAACTTTTCTGCCAGATCCAATCCATTATAAAACTCCCTATCAATTTTTCATCTAATGGTTTTAGTAGCCACTGAAGATCCATTTCCTCATTAAGGGTTATAAAACAGACATACTCTAATTCTCTCATTCTTCTATTAGCTGATATTCTTCAATTAAAAACAGAACTTTCCTAAGTCAGCTATTTAATTACTCAGAAACACAATTCATGTACGAAAAGGGAGGATAAATGCTTGATTCTTTCATTTACCAGTTTCCAAGTAGTGAACTAGAATCGCTCTTCTCAAATGGCAGATAATGGATATAATTTACTCATTCAGACTATTGAAGACCAATATCCAAACATTTAAATGATACAGGGTCTTTTTTTTTTTAAGTATTCAGGTAAATTTTATTTAATTTTTTAAATTAATTTTTATTTTTTAGTTTGTTTTGCTTTACAATACTGTATTTGTTTGCTATACATCGACATGAATCAGCCACGAGTGTCCATGGACTCTCAATCCCGACCCCCACCTTACAGGGTCTTTAATTATGGCAGAGAGTACTCAGGATGGCGCAATCATTTAGAATGTACATACTATAACGCATCACACCTGCTTTAATTGCCAATGGATTACTCTCTAGAATGTATGTATACATGACAACATATAAAAAGAATCCTCCCCCTTAGATGATAAGATACCATGGACTCTCAATCCCGACCCCCACCTTACAGGGTCTTTAATTATGGCAGAGAGTACTCAGGATGGCGCAATCATTTAGAATGTACATACTATAACGCATCACACCTGCTTTAATTGCCAATGGATTACTCTCTAGAATGTATGTATACATGACAACATATAAAAAGAATCCTCCCCCTTAGATGATAAGATTCCTGTGGACGCTAGGAAATTGAGACCAGGCAGATACTTACAAAAGGACTAAGTAAAACATGGGCACAACCTGTTTTATTGAGCTTCACTTTATTACACTTTGAAGATATTGCATTTTTTTTTAAACAAACTGATGTGTGGTAACCCTGCACTGAGCAAGTCTGTGGCCACCATCTTTGCAATAGCATTTGCTCACTCTGTGTTTCTGTGTCACATTTTGGTAATTTAAACTTTTTCTTTATTATATTTGTTATTGGTGATTGGTGATAGGTGATCTTTGTTGTTACTATTAACATTTTTTTTGTTCTGTGTTTTTAAATTAAGGTAGGTATATTGCTTTTTCTTCCCAGACAGAATGCAAATGCGCACTTAAGAGGCTACGGCATAGTGTAGTCATAACTTTTATATGCACTGGGAAACCAAAAAATTCGTGTGACTCACTTTATTGCAACATTTGCTTTATTGCTGTGGTCTGGAACCAAGCCCACTGTATCTCAGAGGTATGCGTGTATAAAAGAACTATGTGTTTAGCCATTCAAAACCAAAGGCAAAATCCTAATAGACATGGTCTTCCTCTTAATCACTCAGTTTTGCTTTAAGCCACTTTGCATTTTTAAAGTCAATTACTCTGGCTAGCCACCACACTCAGCACTTTTCATATATCATCTCATCTAATCCTCACAACAAACATGGAAAAAGCTGTCAGTATCCCCATTTTAGAGGAAAGCCACTGTGCAAGCAGATTATGTAAGATACCTAACTTGTGCTTCCCCAGGGCAGAACACAAATCTGAGGCCAGACCCCAGCTCCAGAGTCATTTTGCTCAGCAGGCCCCTGACCCTGTTAATGACATGCGCCCTCCCGGCTAAGGTGGGTTTCAGCCACTTCACTACCATTCGACAATCTAGCAGCTCTGCCATAGCTCTGCCACTTGAGACGCAGAAGATGAAATAAGGCAACAGAAGGCACACGGGAGAGTTATAAACTCTGTGTCCCTCTTGGGAGGGTACAGCAATGATTGTTCCATGGAAAGACATAAAGAACACAGGAGACAGTCACTCTCCTCTTTGAAGACTTAAAATAGAAGCAACAGGGTAAGAGAAAATCAGTTTATCAAAACAACCATTAAAGTCATTAAAACTTTTGTTTTAAAAAAATTAATAACATGAGAAAATGGTCACAATAAAGAGGACATCTCAATTAAGCATATTAGAGAAGATAGATAGAAACACAGATGGAGTGGGGGATGACTATCACAAAATAGCCCACATATTAACAGGGCCTTTTCCTAGGCAGTTTTGCTTTCCTCTTTATCAGTTCAGTTCAGTTCAGTCACTCAGTCGTGTCCGACTCTTTGCGACCCCATGAACTGCAGCATGCCAGGCCTCCCTGTCCATCACCAACTCCTGGAGTTCACTCAAACTCATGTCCATCGAGTCAGTGATGCCATCCAGCCATCTCATCCTCTGTCGAACCCTTCTCCTCCTGCCCTCAATCCCTCCCAGCATCAGGGTTTTTTCCAATGAGTCAACTCTTCGCATGAAGTGGCCAAAGTATTGGAGTTTCAGCTTCAGCATCAGTCCTTCCAATGAACACCTAGGATTGATCTCCTTTAGGATGGCCTGGTTGGATTTCCTTGCAGTTCAAGGGACTCTCAAGTCTTCTCCAACACCACAGTTCAAAAGCATCAATTCTTCAGTGCTCAGCTTTCTTCACAGTCCAACTCTCACATCCATACATGACCAATGGAAAAACTATAGCCTTGACTAGACGGACCTTTGCTGGCGAAGTAATGTCTCTGCTTTTGAATATGCTATCTAGGTTGGTCATAACTTCTTCCAAGGAGTAAGTGTCTTTTAATTTCATGGCTGCAATCACCATCTGTAGTGATTTTGGAGCCCCCCAAAATAAAGTCTGACACTGTTTCCACTGTTTCCCCATCTATTTCCCATGAAGTGATGGGACCAGATGCCATGATGTTTGTTTTCTGAATGTTGAGCTTTAAGCCAACTTTTTCACTCTCCTCTTTCACTTTCATCAAGAGGCTTTTGAGTTCCTCTTCACTTTCTGCCAGAAGGGTGGTGTCATCTGCATATCTGAGGTTATTGGTATTTCTCCCAGCAATCTTGATTCCAGCTTGTGTTTCTTCCAGCTCACTGTTTCTCATGATATACTCTGCATGTAAATTAAATAAGCAGGCTGACAATATACAGCCCTGACATACTCCTTTTCCTATTTGGAACCAGTCTGTTGTTCCATGTCCAGTTCTAACTGTTGCTTCCTGACCTGGTTTCTCAAGAGCCAGGTCAGGTGGTCTGGTCATCCCCCACTCCATCTATGTTTCTATCTATCCATCTTCTCTAATATGCTTAATTGAGATGTCCTCTTTATTGTGACCATTTTCTCATGTTATTATTTTTTTTTTTAATAAAAGTTTTAAAAAGTTTTCAAAGTTTATTGTGGTCCACACAGTCAAAGGCTTTGGCATAGTCAATAAAGCAGAAATAGATGTTTTTCTGGAACTCTCTTGCTTTTTCCACGATCCAGGGGATGTTGGCATCTCAGTTAAGCATATTAGAGAAGATAGAAACACAGACGGAGTGGGGGATGACTATCACAAAATAGCCGACATATTAACAGGGCCTTTTCCTAGGCAGTTTTGCTTTCCTCTTTATACTTTTCTATATTTTGCAACCTTTTTTTGCTGACAAAATGAGACTGTATTGGGAAAGAGTGCCTGGGCGGAGAGCAGGAGGTTGAGGGAACCCAGTATATTCTCCAACTTTTGCAATAATTGGAAGCAAAAGAGGTTATTAAAATACTTAAGTGTAGCAAGTAAACACGTGAACCCGTCCACAGCCAACTACTATTTAAATATTTCAGGGGAAAGGAAAGAGAATAAACTGAGCAGTGACCAGAGGAACTAGCAGCAGGTACAAAGCAAACTGCTGTGTGAAAGGTGGGGAAGGTACACTTGACGGTCACTGAAGCTGCTGAGTGTGAATCTGGACACAGAGACGCTGACAAGGAAGGGACTGCATGTATGCAGACCAAGGAGTAGTGAGGTGAGCTTCAACACCAAGACTGACAAGAGGCAGGTGGGGCAGACAGGACAAGAGGAGGTACATGTGTGTGTCTGTCTCCTGATGCCATGGAATATTAGACAGCAGGTAAAAAGAACCAGGGGTGGTCACAAGTCACAGAAAACTTTAGCTTTCTACTGTTTGGATACTTTTCCAAGAGCTATTCTTTTTCTAAATTGAGGTACAGTTGATTTACAATGCTATATTAGTTTCTGGTGTACAGCAAAGTGATTCGTACATACACACACACACACACACACACACACACATATATATATATATATACACACACACATATGTTCTTTTTCATATTCTTTTCCATTATGGTTTCTTACAAAATATTGAATACAGTTCCCTTTGCTATACAGTAAGATCTTGTTATTTATCTATTTTATATAGTTTGCATCTGCTTACTCCCAAACTCCTAATTTATCCCTTCCCCACCCTCGTTCCCCTTTGGTAACCATGTCTGTTTTCTGTCTGTGAGTCTGTTTTGTAAACAAATTCATTTGTGTCATATTTTAGATGCCACATGTAACTGGTACTACGTGGTATTTGTCTTTCTCTTTCTGACTGATTTCACTTAGTATAATAATCTCTCATATGATATCACTCATATGATAACATGAGTCCACCCATATTTGCTACAGATGACATTATTTCATTCGTATCTATTGCAAGGGTAATATCCATTGTGTAGATATACCACATCGTCTTTATCCATTCCTCTGTGGATGGACACATAACTGCTTCCCCATGTTGTGGCTACTATAAATAACGCTGCTATGAACACTGAGGTGCATGTATCTTTTCAAATTAGAATATTCTCCAGATATATGCCCAGGAGCAGGACTGCTGGATCATATGGCAACTTGCAAGAGCATATTCTTACAGTGAAGAAGGAAATAGCAACCCACTCCAGTATTCTTGCCTGGAGAATCCCATGGACAGAGGAACCTGGTGGGCTACAGTCCATGGGGTCACAAGAGTTGGACACGACTTAACAACTAAAGAGAGAAGAGATTCTTATAGTATGTATATGATTAATATATATACATCTTTTTTTTTTTAGAATTCTAAGTGAGAAGGAAAGCAAGCACGTACACATGGGGTGATGAGCGGAAGAGTCAGTCAGACGAGGGTCTGAATGGGCCTAGAACTGGCTCTGCTCCTGATAAGCTGTTGACTCTGGATGAATCCACTGACCCCTCTGCACTTCACATTCTTATCTGTGGATGGAGATCACACGCCTGCGTTCTCAGAGCAATCGTCAGAACTGAACACAAGCTATGCTCCTGGCCCAGTGCATGTAGCAGAGACCCTGATAAATGGTAGCTGGGCCTCTGTACATACACACAAGGAAGAAGTGGTAACCAGTTGATTCCAGGTAACAGCAGAAAAGGCCCTAGGCTGCGGTGTAAGAAGCCCAGAGATGAGAGCGGCCGGCATGGAGGGTCCCCAGCACTTACTGCAGTTCTCTTCGTCGCTGCCATCTGGACAGTCCTCAAACCCGTTACACCGGAAGCGGCCAATGATGCAGTGGACGCCGCTGGCACACGGGAAGAAGGTCGGGCCGCATTTCGACTTAGCCTTGGCTGCAGGAGGACAAACAAGATACACAAGAGACGTCAGCAGGATAAGTTTTTTGAGCACCGCGTACCCACGCCGCTAACTTGGAGGGTGCAACAGGGTCCGGTAACATCTACCTTGAAATCCCCAGAGTTTCTCACCACCAGCACCCACTTCCAAAATCCAGCCAGAATGGAAACCTCCATGCATCATCCTCCAGGAAGGGGGAGATCCACTGCTACCAAAGTCCCAAGGAGCCCAGACACAGCCCCTGAGCCAGTGAGGCGCAATCAAAATGTGCCGAACAAAGGAATGAACGGGTGAGTAGACGGATGATGGATGGAGCTTGCTCTACGGTGCGAAAGAACCACTCAGAATTCACACCCTGAACTCTCAAAGTAATCGTCTATACTCACTGAGTGTTTACTAACCAGCCAGTGCGCCCAGTGCTTTACATTATCTCATTTAATCCACCCAGCAACCACGCTATAGGCTGGTGAGCAGAAAAGAGTTATTAACCTAAGAGGCCGGAGGCTGCCACCCCAAGAAAGGTTTGCTTGCAAAGTCGGCCCTTGCTTGGCTGGCATCTGGGAACTTGCATTTCGGGAAGGTTCGCCTCACTTTCTCCTGAGGGTGCTCACTGTTCATGCAAACCACTCACACACAGAGTGCATTTATGCTGAACCCCTGCCTTTCTTCTGGGAGTCTGGGATTTTGATACATGTTGGCAGAGGGTGCCTGCATGACCAGACCCCAGTAAAAACCTAGGCACTGAGTCTCTAATGAGCTTCCTGGGGGGAAAACACGACATATACCATGTTACACTTGTTGCTGGAGGGATTCAGTGCCTCCTATGTGGCTTCCTTGGGAAGGGGCTCTGAGAGCCTGGCTTGGTGTCCTCTGACCTCGCTCCTTCACCTGTTCCCTTTGTTGGCTTCGCTTTGTCTCCTTCTGCTGTGATAAATCACAGCCGTGAGTGTGACTGTGTGCTGAGTTCTCTGATTCCTTCTAGCAAATCATAGAAACTGAACATGGTCATGGAAACCCCTAAGATAGGTCGTATCATGTCACAGAAATGCTCTGAAGAGGTGAAGTGACTTGCCCAGGGTTACAAGGCTTGAAAATCTGATGCTGGTGTGAGGCCCCTGGCACTCAGAACCCAGAAGCCACGCTCTCAACCAACTCCGCTGTACTGCCCCTCTGCCAGAGGCTGTCATTTCTCACAACAGAAGCCAGACTCCTGCCCAAAGAAATCCTTCTTCCACTCCTGCTGTACAAACAGTTTTAACAGAAACTGCTGTAACTCAGGCTTGATGGAGTGTCCTGCTAACCAAACAGCCCTGTGGGGCAATGCGCTTTCCCATTCACGGGGCTGGCTGCTGTGGCTTGTGATTACAAGGTGAGATGGGATGTATTGCTGCATCCGGGGTAGCGGGCCCCACCTAGCATCCCTCTTGTCTCCTGTCTAGAGGCAGGAACTATGGTCCTCAGCAAGGAAGGGCCATTTCTTTGGAATGAACAAGCAGTAAATTACCTTCATGTTCCTGCCATCAGTAACAGCCCAATTTTGGCAGAAACTGATACACGATCTACAGGGTTTTAAGGCCTGAGATATGTCTAGGTTTTAAAAACCCACATGGCTTTGTTTTAGCCTGAAATACTTTAGAATGGTGAGAGTGTGCTCTTTACAAAGCACGAACTTAGGAGAGTGTCCTGGGTTCAAATTGTGATTCTATTCTTCATAACCTGAGCAAGCTTCTAAAAATTACTGAGCTCAGTTTCCTCATCAGTATGTAAATCTCACTGGGCTCTAGGAAGGACTCGGTGCAATAATCCATATAAAATGCTTAGCCCAGAGCATGCCATAGAGTAGGTGCTCATTTAATGGTAGAATTTATGCTATTTATTATCAGCATCAGCATCATCACTAGGCTTACGGGATTTTAAAATTAATCCTTGGGTTGTTAAATTTCTTTTTCTGATAATCAAAGTTTAAGGAGTTCATATCTATGAATTGATATGAAGTGATCTCCAGGATATACTGTTAAATGGATAAAGCAAAGTGCAAAATAGTATCTATAGTACTTTATCCACTCCATATAGCAAAAGAAGGGGATCTAAGAAAACATTCAAGTACTGGCTTATCTGTGCAAAAGAAGTACAGGAAGGATGAACCAGAGGCTAAAGAGACTGGATCCCTACAGCGGGTGGGTGGTAAAGGGTTGGAAAGGATGGGGAAATGGAAATGGAATGAGGTAGCCAGAATGAGAGGGTGACACTTCTCTGGGTCTGTGTGTATAGCTCTGACTCCTAGAACCATGATAATATTCTACCTACTCGAAACGTAAACAATTGAAATTGATACGTGTACTGGGGGAGGAGGAGTCAGAATGAAATATAAATAGCAACAAATGAACATAACTATATTATAGATGAATAAGCAACAGACTGAAGGAGGTAAGGGAAGAAAAGAACTAGCTTAAGAAAACATTGTTTTGCCTGGATTCTATAAGGCTAAAGAAAAAAAGAATTGTTCACAAATACTCTAGTTATATTTGTTTCTCACAGGGGTATGAATCAGCAATTCTGCAACAGCCTTTTGTGTGTACTAGCGTTGAACAAATAGGTAAGTATATTACAGATAACAAGAGCAAGGTTTCTTACTGTCAGAGGAGGAAATACAAATAAAGTGAGAGGGCTAAAACAAACCCTGAAGCTTTGGACTGGAACTGAAGGCTTCACTATGAACTCAAGGTTTGTAAAGGTAGACAGGTAGAAAGATACGTGTGTGTGTTAGTGTACATATGTATATTTCCTAGCTCCATCTGCTAAGAAGACTAGAAGTAGTACACCCCCTATAGCCATAAGCAAAGCCAGCACCTAGATCTTGGTTTCTAAATATCCATTATCCGATAAAGAGAACCAGCGCTCCTTGAAGAAATGGTTCATTTTGGGGCGGGGAGGGGGAGACAAGATAAATCTGGACAGAAAGTAAATTAAGTGTTCAAAATACAATGGAGGCATGTCTAAAGGTCACAGGAGCAAACCTGCAGGAGCTCCCAAAGGCCAAAGTTAGAACAACTCGAGCAACTAACAACAATAGTACTGGACTGTAGCCCAAAGATCTGTTGAACCCGTAACTACTGAATAAATGTATCAGTGAGGGAGAAGAATTCCAGTAAACATAGAAGAGATGTGGGAAACAGAAAGTGCCCAGTAAGCAGACACCTCAGCAATAACTGTCAGAGCTGAGGCCCAGCAACAGACGCTCAAATCAGAGGCTCAGGCAGCCTTGCGCCCATCGCCTTCTCAGCAGTCAGGGAAGAAAGGCTGCCCATGGGCTTTGACATCTCACCTCAGAGTCTCTCTACAAATTCGACACATCACTCCCCTATTCAAAACGTCAGTGCCCTCCCAACACTTTAGGAATGCCTACAGCTTCCATCACAGCATCAGGCAGCTCCAAGGAACCCCTCCGATCTGATGCCCAACGTTCGTGCTCCAGCGAGGCTGGCCTCCCAGCACCCGTCTGAGGCCCTGTGCAGCCTGCGGCACCCTCTGCTTGGAATGCCTTTCTCTTAAGGGCCAGCAAGCCTCACTCCACTTTACTAAAGCCTCCTTAACCAGTTTCTACAGTGGAAACCTCGATCCCCAGCCTCAGGCATGGTAGCCCTTACTCTGTCTTTCCCTGCACAGAAGGACGTCACTGGCTTTGTGCTGAGCTGTTTGATGCACACACACACACACACACACGTGGACACTTTAACTCATCACTTTTTAAAAAACTGAATTTCTCTGTTTTTTAATTTTTTTATATATTTATTTTGCTTATTATTTATTTGGCTGTGCTGGGTCTTAGTTGCAGCACAGGAGATCTTCAGTCTCCGTCGCGGCACAGGAGATCTTTAGCTGCAGCGTGTGAACTTTTAGCTGCAGCGTGTGAACTTTTAGCCGCAGCGTGTGGGATCTAGTTCCCTAACCAAGAATCAAACCTGAGCCCCCTACACTGGGAGCTTGGAGTCTTCGACCCTGGACCACCAGGGAAGGCCCTCATTCACCACTCTTCAAGGAGTGTGAACGTACAGTGGCTATCATAGGCACCTAATCAATACTCACTGAATATACTAATGATCCTAGAAAAGGAGAGACTGGGCTGGGTAATCACAGCTAGCACTGGGCAAATGCTTAGTTTGGGCTGAGCACTGTGCTCTATGCTTTACAGCTACCGTCCCATTTACTTCTCACAAAACCCATTTTACAGATAAGAAAACTGAGGTCCAGAAATGAAGGTGCCTGACACTGCTGATCAACGGAGTCAAGGCTCAAACTTTAATTACTGATTCATGTATGAATGTGAGAGTCGGATCATAAAGAAAGCTGAGCGCTGAAGAATCGGTGCTTTTGAACTGTGGTGTTGGAGAAGACTCTTTGAGAGTCTGTTGGACAGCAAGGAGACCAAACGAGTCCATCCTAAAGGAAATCAACCCTGAATATTCACTGAAAGGACTGATGCTGAAGCTGAAACCCCAATACTTTGGCCCTCTGATGAGAAGAACTGACTCACTGGAAAACACCATGATGCTGAAAAAGACTGAAGGCAGGAGGAGAAGGGGACAACAGAGGATGAGATGGCTGGATGGCATCACTGACTCAATGGACATGAGTTTGAGCAAGCTCCAGGTGTTGGTGATGGACAGGGACCTAGCGTGCTGTAGTCCATGGGACACAAAGAGTCAGATACGAATGAGCAACTGAACTGAACTGACATCTATTCTCCTGCCTCTTTAGATACTTTTAAGGCTCAGCCCAGCTCCAAAGGACTAGACAAAGAAAGAGAACGAAAACAACTGTATGTGAATTAGGTACCATTCCGTTAACCAGCTCTTTGGCCCTGGCCCTGCACCATCTTCAGGAATCACCACTGAGACTCCTTGCCTTGTCAGTGATGCTCAGCTACCTTCTCTGTCAGGAAGCAAGTCCTGCTATGATTTACATCTGCGCCAGCAGACGCCTGCTCAGGCAACCACAGCGCGGATCACGGGCAGCCCGCCGAGCGTCTGGCAGAGGCTCAGAGAGAAGCCCGAGGCTGACAACAGCTCCCTGCTTGCACGGCCCCCCGGGGGGCTCAGGGGAGTCCTGGACAAAGTCTGATTGTCCCCAGCTCACCCTCACTTCCATGAAGGGAAGATTTCAATTTCAGCAAGACACTCAGCAGACCCTGGCAGAAGCAGAAGACTCTCTCTGCCTAAAACCGCCTGACAGAGGCTGGCCGGGCGACTCCATCCCACTGAACACTTGAATTCACCGCGATTCACAGGCCTGCGCCGTGAACTTTCCAAAGCAGCAGCTTTCACCAGCAGCAAGACAGGGCTGGGGGCCTTCCCAGGGGGCTGGGTTATTTCCTGATCTGAGCCCTCCCTTTCCTTTTACAGCCTGACTGTCACAGCTCTGGACTTCACGGATCAGTAAAATAGAACATTAAAAAAAAAAAAAAAAGAAAACTAGGTGGAAGTGGATGAAGGAATAACAAATTTGTCAACTTTTTTCTAAAACCAGAAAGGACATAAACAAATCTGCAATAACCTCTACTCACCATCGCCCTAAAGGAAAAGCTGCGTTAGCATCCAAAATGCAGGAAGGCCACAGCCTGCAGACCAGTATTTGGAGATCATGTCAGAACGAGAGAGGGGAACCAAGAGATGCCCCGGTGTCACCAGGCTGTGACCCTCTCAGAGCAAAGACTCCCTCTTCCTGTGGGTAACACCTGGGGCCCAGCAAAGAGCCACCGAGCTTCACTGGTCAGGGAACTGGATCCCACGTGCGGCAACTCAGAGTCTGCATGATGCAGCTGAAGGCCTGTGTGCCGCAGCAGGACCCGGTGCAGCCAAGTAAATAAATAATCCTTTTTAAAAAAGCTGTGAGCTCACATTCAAACAGCAGTTGTTTTCACACACACAAAACCAAGCTCATTTAGAATTCTTAAACTCTTAACCAGGTCTATCCATTTTTTAAGGATTTACATTTTCCCTGTGCATAATACAAAACAGAGTTCAAGGGGCCAACATTTTTTTTTTTTTACTGCTCTCTCCTGGCAAAGAACAAAATGCTTCTGAGCATCCTACTATCTGTCAGGCCCTGAGTCAGATGTGTGGAGACTCAGCAGCGCTCTCTAACTGATGGGGGGATTAGCAGGGGGGGTCAATGAGCCTCTGAGTGCAGTGCCGTCAGTGCTCTGATGGGGGAGCTAGAGGACACCTAATCTCAAACTGGGGAAGAAGCTGACGTCAGAAAAGCCTTCTCAAAGGACAGTCAGCCTCCGTGGAGACACACAGCCCAGGTGCAAACGGATGCGATGCTCAGGCAGTTAAGGTCTTAGTTATGCCTTCCACTAACAGTAATTCACAAACTCTGTCATTCCTCAAAGAACGAGGATACACAGGTGATAGCTATGCCATGGATGAGCCTTCAGTGTTGGGAGACTTCCAAATGAAGGGAACCGCATATGCAAAGGCTGGGGGCGGAGGCAGAAACAGTGTTGTTAATTACTCTCTAAATCGTGTCTGAGTCTTGTGACCCCGTGGACTTTAGCTACCAGGCTCCTCTGTCCATGAGATTCCCCAGGCAAGAATACTGGGGTGGGTTGTCATTCCCTTCTCCAGGGGATTCTCCTGACCCAGGAATTGAACCCAAATCTTCTTCACTGGCAGGCAGATTTTCTACCACTGAGGCATCTGGGAAGCCCAAGAACAGTGTAAAATGAAAGGGGGTAAAATGAAGTTGCTTCTCATGTCAGTAAAAGTACCCAGTACTGTTTCTTTAATTAAAAAAGTTTAAAACCCTATTTCTCATAAGGAATGTGCTATGAGATAGGTGCCATTCCACTCACATGAAAGGTGTGGGAATTATAAATCTGACAGTAAAGTATAAATTAGAAAAGAAATCAAATTGTAAAATTCACACAGTTCGATCCATATTCAGTCCCCTGGTTCATTCTGTAAAAAGTCAAACTATGGTTCCTTTTAAAAGTCAAAAATGACTTCGTGGCTGGGGGTGAGAAAGCAAAAACAGCCTCATAAAAATAACAGACTTTTAAAAGGCAATGTATTGTTGGATTCTCTAAGAAGTCTGGGAAGGAGAGAAACGGGCCTTTTGTTGTAGTCCAAATGCACATGACAAACAGCCCAGCAAGCCAAACCCAGGCCTGGGAATCCAAGCCTTTGCAGATTCATTATTGCCTGAGCAAAATGCCCTTTGCTTGTTCCAGCAGTTCAGCTCCACATGACTACTCAGGTGGACTCCACTGTTTTATTGATCAGATATTGCAATGTGTTATTTCTTAAAAGGCCATCTTGGCTGTTTCAGAGAGACACACTGGGGAGCGGAGAGAGCAAAGGACCACACGCTAACTGGACCACGAATATAGAAAGAGGGTGTGTAATGGAAACAGCTTTGCAAGAAATTCAAATAGAAAATTCTTTCTAAATGTCTCTCTTTTATTGGAGTGTAACTGCTTTACAATGCTGTGTTAGTTTCTGCTGTAGAACAAAATGAATCAGCTATATGTATACATATATCCCCCCTCTATTGAGTCTTCCCCTCCCCCTTCCCACCCCTCTAGGTCATCACAGAGCACCGAGCTGAGCTCCCTGTGCTATATAGCTATTTCCTAATGTGTATTTTACACATGGTAGTATAGAGATAAACATTTCCTATTTTATAATAATAGGAGGTATATAACCTTGAGAATATCCAGGTATCACCTAAATCAAATCCCTTATGATTATACAGTGAAGTGACAAATAGATTCAAGGGATTAGATCTGATAGACAAGAGTGCCTGAAGAACTATGGACGGAGGTTCATAACACTGTACAGCAGGCAGTGATCAAAACCATTCCCAAGAAAAAGAAATGCAAAAAGCTTATCTGAGGAGGCCTTACAAATAGCTGAGAAAAGAAGAGGAGCAAAAGGCAAACAAAAAAAGGAAAGATATATTCATCTGAATGCAGAGTTCCAAAGAATAGCGAGAAGAGAAAGGAAAGACTTCCTCAGTGAACAATGCAAAGAAATAAGGGAAAACAATAGAATGGGAAATACTAGCGATCTCTTCAAGAAAATTAGAAATACCAAGGGAACATTTCATGCAAAGATGGGCACAATGAAGGACAGAAACAGTATAGGCCTAATAGAAGCAGAAGATATTAAGAAGAAGTGGCAAGAATACACAGAACTATATAAAATGATCTAATGACCCAGGTAACCACAATGGTGTGATCAATCACCTAGAGCCAGACATCCTGGAGTGTGAAGTCAAGTGGGCCTTAGGAAGCATCACTACAAACAAAGCTAGTGGAGGTGATGGAATTCCAGCTGAGCTATTTCAAATCCTAAAAGATGATGCTGTGAAAGGGCTACACTCAATATGCCAGCAAATTTGGAAAACTCAGCAGTGGCTACTGGACTGGAAAAGGTCAGTTTTCATTCCAATCTCAAAGAAGGGTAATGCCAAAGAATGTTCAAACTACCCCACAATTGCTCTCATTTCACATGCTAGCAAAATACTGCTCAAAATTCTCCAAGCTAGGCTTCAAGAGTACATGAAGTGAGAACTCCCAGATGTTCAAGCTGGATTTAGAAAAGGCAGAGGAACCAGAGATCAAATTGCCAACAGCCGCTGAATCACAGAAAAAGCAAGAGAATTTCAGAAGAACATCTACTCTGCTTCACTGACTACACTAAAACCTTTGACTATGTAGATGACAACAAATTGTGGGAAATTCTTAAAGAGGTGGGAATAGCAGACCACCTTTCCTTCTCCAGAGAAACCTGTATACAGGTCAAGAAGCAATAGTTAAAACTGGACATGGAACAATAGACTGGTTCCAAAGTGGGAAAAGAGTACGTCAAGGCTGTATATTGTCACCCTGTTTACTTAACTTACATGCAGAGTACATCATGAGAGATGCCGGGCTGGATGAAGCACAAGCTGGAATCAAGATTGCAGGGAGAAATATCAATAGCCTCAGATATGCAGATGATACCACCCTTATGGCAGAAAGCAAAGAGGTACTAAAGAGCCTCTTGATGAAAGTGAAAGAGGAGAGTGAAAAAGCTGGCTTAAAACTCAACATTCAAAAAACAAAGGTCATGGCATCTGGTGCCATCACTTCATGGCAAATAGACGGGGAAACAATGGAAACAGTGACAAATTGTATTCTCTTGGGCTCCAAAATCACTGCAGATAGTGACTGCAGCCATGAAATTAAAAGATGCTTGCTCCTTGGAAGAAAAACTATGACAAACCTAGCCAGTGTATTAAAAAGCAGAGATATTACTTTGCTGACAAAGGTCCATATAGTCAGAACTATGGTTTTTCCAATAGTTATGTACAGATGTGAGAGTTGGACCATAAAGAAGGTTGAGTGCCGTAGAATTGATGCTTTTGAATTGTGGTGTTGGAGAAGACTCTTGAGGGCCCCTTGGACTGCAAAGTGATCAAACCAGTCAATCCTAAAGGAAATCAGCCCTGAATATACATTGAAAGGACTGATGCTGAAACTAAAGCTCTAATATTTTGGTCACCTAATGCAAAGAGCCGACTCATTGGAAAAGACCCTGATCCTGGGAAAGATTGAGGGCAGGAGGAGAAGGGGACAACAGAGGATGAGATGGTTGGATGGCATCACCGACTCAATGGACATGAGTTTGAGCAAGCTCCGAGAGCTGGTGACGGACAGGGAAGCCCGGTGTGCTGCAGTCCATGGGATTGCAAAGAGTCAGACACGACTGAACGACTGAACAACAACAAGAGAGGTCAGAAGGGCTTAGGGTAGAGAACGTCTGAGTTTCTATCCGAATTCTGACACATGACGGCTGAGACCATGGATAGATTACTGAATGTCCACCAGTCTTAGAATCCCACCAGTAAAGGGGGCATTAAGACAGCACAGGTTTCAGTGTGAGATTCTGTGTGTAGAGAATGCAGTCTAGTGCAATACCTAGTGGGAATCTGATAGTATCCTCCCTTCCCTAACGTGGCTCCTGGTTCTACAAACTCTCTTCTTCACATACATGCACGGTCTTAGAAAAGTCAAATGGAAACCATGGATGGTGATAATTAGGTCAACAACAACAAGAGAGGTCAGAAGGGCTTAGGGTAGAGAACGTCTGAGTTTCTATCCGAATTCTGACACATGACGGCTGAGACCATGGATAGATTACTGAATGTCCACCAGTCTTAGAATCCCACCAGTAAAGGGGGCATTAAGACAGCACAGGTTTCAGTGTGAGATTCTGTGTGTAGAGAATGCAGTCTAGTGCAATACCTAGTGGGAATCTGATAGTATCCTCCCTTCCCTAACGTGGCTCCTGGTTCTACAAACTCTCTTCTTCACATACATGCACGGTCTTAGAAAAGTCAAATGGAAACCATGGATGGTGATAATTAGGTCTAAGTGCATATGCGCCTGCGGGCTCAGTCATGTCCAACTCTTTGTGACCCTATGGATTGTAGCCCGCCAGGCTCCTCTCTGTATGGGATTCTCCAGGCAAGAATACTGAAGTGGGTTGTTATTTCCTCCTCCAGGGGATCTTCCCGACCCAGAGATCAAATTTGTGTTTCCTGAGTCTCTTGCATTGGCAGGAAGATTCTTTACCACTGAGCCACCAGGGAAGCCCAACTAAGGTCTTCAGTTCAGTTCAGTTCAGTCGCTCAGTCGTGTCTGACTCTTTGCAACCCCATGAATTGCAGCACGCCAGGCCTCCCTGTCCATCACCAACTCCCGGAGTTGACCCAGACCCATGGCCATTGAGTCCGTGATGCCATCCAGCCATCTCATCCTCTGTCGTCCCCTTCTCCTGACCCCAATCCCTCCCAGCATCAGAGTCTTTTCCAATGAGTCAACTCTTCGCATGAGGTGGCCAAAGTACTGGAGCTTCAGCATCAGTCCTTCCAAAGAATACCCAGGACTGANTTATTGATATTTCTCCCGGCAATCTTGATTCCAGCTTGTGTTTCTCCTCCTGCCCCCAATCCCTCCCAGCATCAGGGTCTTTTCCAATGAGTCAACTCTTCGCATGAGGTGGCCAAAGTACTGGAGCTTCAGCATCAGTCCTTCCAAAGAATACCCAGGACTGATCTCTTTTAGAATGGACTGGTTGGATCTCCTTGCAGTCCAAGGGACTCTCAAGAGTCTTCTCCAGCACCACAGTTCAAAAGCATCAATTCTACAGCACTCAGCCTTCTTCACAGTCCAACTCTCACATCCATACATGACCACTGGAAAAACCATAGCCTTGACTAGATGGACCTTAGTCGGCAAAGTAATGTCTCTGCTTTTCAATATGCTATCTAGGTTGGTCATAACTTTTCTTCCAAGAAGTAAGCTCTTTTAATTTCATGGCTGCAGTGATTTTGGAGCCCAGAAAAATAAAGTCTGACACTGTTTCCACTGTTTTGCCATCTATTTCCCATGAAATGATGGGACCAGATGCCATGATGTTCGTTTTCTGAATGTTCAGCTTTAAGCCAACTTTTTCACTCTCCTCTTTCACTTTCATCAAGAGGTTTTTTAGTTCCTCTTCACTTTCTGCCATAAGGGTGGTGTCATCTGCATATCTGAAGTAATTGATATTTCTCCCAGCAATCTTGATTCCAGCTTGTGCTTCTTCCAGCCCAGTGTTTCTCATGATGTACTCTGCATAGAAGTTAAATTAGCAGGCTGACAATATACACCCTTGACGTACTCCTTTTCCTATTTGGAACCAGTCTGTTGTTCCATGTCCAGTTCTAACTGTTGCTTCCTGACCTGCATATAGGTTTCTCAAGAGGCATATAGGTTTCTCAAGAGGCAGGTTAGGTGGTCTGGTACTCCCATCTCTTTCAGAATTTTCCACAGTTTACTGTGATCCACACAGTCAAAGGCTTTGGCATAGTCAATAAAGCAGAAATAGATGTTTTTCAGAACTCTCTTGCTTTTTTCATGATCCAGCAGATGTTGGCAATTTGATCTCTGGTTCCTCTGCCTTTCTAAAACCAGCTTGAACATCTGGAAATTCATGGTTCACGTACTGCTGAAGCCTCGCTTGGAGAATTTTGAGCATAACTTTACTAGCATGTAAGATGAGTACAACTGTGTGGTAGTTTGAGCATTCTTTAGCATTGCCTTATTGGAGAAGGAAATGGCAACCCACTCCAGTGTTCTTGCCTGGATAATCCCAGGGACGGGGGAGCCTGGTGGGCTGCCGTCTATGGGGTCGCACAGAGTCGGACACGACTGAAGTGACTTAGCACTAGCATTGCCTTTATTTGGGATTGGAATGAAAACTGACCTTTTCCAGTCCTCTGGCCACTGCTGAGTTTTCCAAATTTGCTGGCATGTTGAATACAGCACTTTCATAGCATCATCTTCCAGGATTTGAAACAGCTCCACTGGAATTCCATCACCTCCACTAGCTTTGTTCGTAGTGATGCTTTCAAAGGCTCACTTGACTTCAGGTTCCAGGATGTCTGGCTCTAGGTGAGTGATCACACCATCATGATTATCTTGGTCGTAAAGATCTTTTTTGTACAGTTCTTCTGTGTATTCTTGCCACTTCGTCTTAATATCTTCTGTTTCTGTTAGGTCTATACAATTTCTGTCGTTTATCAAGCCCATCCTTGCATGAAACGTTCCCTTGGTATCTCTAATTTTCTTGAAGAGATCTCTAGTCTTTCCCATTCTGTTGTTTCCCTCAATTTCTTTGCATTGATCGCTGAGGAAGGCTTTCTTATCTCTTCTTGCTATTCTTTGGAACTCTGCATTCAGATGCTTATATCTTTCCTTTTCTCTTTTGCTTTCGCTTCTCTTCTTTTCACAGATATTTGTAAGGCCTCCCCAGACAGCCATTTTGCTTTTTTGCATTTCTTTTCCATGGGCATGGTCTTGATCCCTGTCTCCTGTACAATGTCACCAACCTCCGTCCATAGTTCATCAGGCACTCCATCTATCAGATCTAGTCCCTTAAATTTGTTTCTCACTTTCACTGTATAATCATAAGGGATTTTATTTAAGTCATACCTGAATGGTCTAGTGGTTTTCCCTACTTTCTTCAATTTAAGCCTGAATTTGGCAATAAGGAGTTCATGATCTGGGCCACAGTCAGCTCCTGGTCTTGTTTTTGTTGACTGTATAGAGCTTCTCCACCTTTAGCTGCAAAGAATATAATCAATCTGATTTCGGTATTGACCATCTGGTGAAAGAAGCAAGATCTGATGCTATAAAGAGCAGTATTGCATAGGAACCTGGAATGTCAGGTCCATGAATCAAGGCAAATGGGAAGTGGTCAAACAGGAGATGGCAAGAGTGAATGTCGACATTCTAGGAATCAGCAAACTAAAATGGACTGGAATGGGTGAATTTAACTCAGATGACCATTATATCTACTACTGTGGGCAGGAATCCCTTGGAAGAAATGGAGTAGCCATCGTGGTCAACAATAGTCTGAAATGCAGTACTTGGATGCAATCTCAAAAATGAAAGAATGATCTCTGTTCGTTTCCAAGGCAAACCATTCAGTATCACAGTAATCCAAGTCTATGCCCCAAGTCTACTTCAACACTGAAGAAGGTGAAGTTGAATGGTTCTATGAAGACCTACAAGACCTTTTAGAACTAATACCGAAAAAAGATGTCCTTTTCATTATAGGAGACTGGAATGCAAAAGTAGGAAGTCAAGAAACACCTGGAGTAACAGGCAAATTTGGCCTTTGAATATGGAATGAAGCCACGCAAAGACTAATAGAGTTTTGCCAAGAAAATGCACTTATCATAGCAAACACCCTCTTCCAACAACACAAGAGAATACTCTACACATGGACATCACCAGATGGTCAACTAAGGTCTTACTCTTTAGTTATTGGTTCCACTAGCATTAATTCTTAAAGTCTCTTTGTGGCACACATAGGATGTGAAGGTCTCAAAGAGAATCAAACATAACTTCTTCTAGCTAGCAAAAGTCCCTCACTAAGAACACTAGCCTAGAAAAAGAGGGAGAAAAGGACAATAAACAGATAACTGCAACGAGATAAAATAAGAACTATATAAGCTGTATAGGCATTTACCTTTCAACACTCTAATACACAGTTAATGCAGGGTTGCATGTCAGCCTGCCTGGGTTCAAATACTGAATCAAGTGCTGTGGGACCGCTATGTACTGAAAATATTTCACCTCTCTTTGCCTTCATTTCCTTATCAGGAAACAGAGATATGAACAGTACCTCCCTTGCTGGGCTGCTAAGGGAATTAAATGAGACAAGACAATAATTGCTTAGAACTTTGGAACATGCTATTAGCTATGATAGTTCATATTCTACTAGCTACTATCATTTATATTACATATTAGCTATTATTATTTGATACTACACTATAAATACTGTAGCATGTAGTACTTAGTGTTAGACTGTATTGTAGAGTATTATCACACAGCATTAGCGATTGCTATTATTATAATTATTACTATTAGTTTCAAACACTTCTGCCAGCAGTGCATTCTCAATCAATATGTGGGTGATTGATACATACTACTATATAGAAAATAAACAAGGGAATACAGCACAGGGAACTCTATTTAATATCTTGTAATAACCTAATGAGATATGTAGCAGGAATCTGATAAGGGAAAAGGGAAAAGAATCTGAAAAAGAATATAATGCATATGAATGTATAACTGAATCACTTTGCTGCATACCGGAAATACTACGCATCAACCATACTTTAAGAAAAACAATACGTGGGGGACAGCAGAGTATAAGACAAATTTAGAAAAGGAACACAACCCATGCAACCTAAGGGGACCAGGGGCACGGTACAACGCAGTGCTATTCTATTTGGGTATGAAGAATCACATGTGGGTAGGAGATGGTTAGATAGCATCATCGACTCAACAGACACGCATCTGCAAGCTCTGGGAGATAGTGGAGGACAGAGGAGCCTGGAGTGCTGCAGTCCATGGGGCTGCAAACAGTCAGACACGACTTAGCGACTGAACAACAACAGCATGAACAATCAGGAGAACAGTGTGGGTGAAAAAGAGGGACAGGCACATCGAGGCGAAATAAATGATGTGAACTGAGACAGGATGTGGTTTATAATGAGATTTGGGAGAAGCCAGGGTATCCAGAAGATAGAATACGGCAGAAGGGAAGGCTGAGGGAGACACAGGCAGGAGTTTGGACGCCTATCCTGGGAGCCAGCGGACATTTCTATGAAAAAAAGATTTGCTTTTTATAAAGAAAATTTTTATGGACTCACAAGAATATTACGAGGCTCTGTAAGTCAAGGACATATCCTCCCCACTCCCAAAAGGCCACCTGGAGGAACTGAAGACAGCCAAGTCTATAATGTTCTTTGGGTTTTTAGGGGGAAAAAAGCACTAAATGATGAGGGAATTCTATTGCCTGCCACTGCCCTTTGAATAATCTTATTATTTAAAATGACAGTAAAGAGGCAAAAAAGAAGTTAGCACGTTTGGGATCAGGACATTAGTTTATAACCTAAAGGTTCTATCAGGTTACTTATTTTGGCTACTAATAATGCATACATATGTGTATAAATAATGTACATATGTGTATAAACATGTTTGTGCAGAAAGGTGCTGGAATGCAAATTCCAGAGACTATAAGCAGGAAACCAAGACATCCCCAACTGATTCTTCTAGAGACAAACCTTGAGAGGAAAAAACAGCTCAAAAATGACGCTAGCTAAATGTGGGTCAGATAACAGCCTCCAGAGACTTTTCAATGCTTAGAGGAACAACTTCCTGACAATGATCAGAGTCCCTGAGATTAAGAACAGATGTGGGAATGGATACAGATAGAATAGTTTTCACCTTAAAAAGAAGACTTCAAAAAAAAAAAAGTGAGGGGATGTGAGAATCAAAGACAGTTTTGATTAAAAACTGTTTGAATAGAAACGAATAAAGAAGAGTCCGTTCTCTATCACCTTCCTTCTTGCTGGGCAGTGACAGTCATCTTTGCCAAAAGAAGGTTTTGCGTTTGAGAGCCTTCATCCTCGCCTGCCCTCAGGACCCCTGACCAACTGTGAAGTTTCCCTTTTTAAAAGCCCCTCATTGCTGTGCATAGTCTTTGCCCCCAGATTTGTGAAGAGAAAGCTTATCACTCATTGGCTTTCCAGAAGTCAGTGTCTGACAGCCCCTCTGACTTGCTCCTCCCCATACGTCCACTGTAAGGAGGTCAAACCAGTCCATCCTAAAGGAAATCAACCCTGAATATTGGCTGGAAGGTCTAATGCTGAAGCTGAAGCTCCAGTACTTTGGCCACCTGATGCGAAGAGCTGACTCATTGGAAAAGACCCTGATTCTGAGAAAGACTGAAGGCAAAAGGAGAAAGGGGCGACAGAGGATGAGATGGTTAGATGGGATCACCGACTCAATGGACACGAACTTGAGCAAACTCCGGAGCTGGTGATGGACAGGGAAGCCTGGCGTGCTGCAGTCCATGGGGCTGCAAAGAGGCGGGCACGACTTAGCAAGTGAACAACAGCAACACATTCACATCCACAGAGCAGTCCTGGAACTCAGTCTTGTCTCCCTAATTGTTGCGATAATGCCTACAAAGAGCCCCACAGAAAGGGCTATGATGTGGTGTGACAGCCACAGACAACAGGGCTTTCACTCAGGCACAGCAGGTGCGATCCTTTGTTGGGCGGTGTCAACCGGGCGCGTACTGGGGCCTTCCCTGCTGGTCCAGTGGTTGAGCCTCCGGGCTTCCAACGCAGGAGGAGTGGGCTCAATCCCTGGTGGGGAAACAGATCCTACAAACCAAGTGGCGTGGTCAAAAAACAAAAACAAAAACTAGAGGGCACAGACAGGGAGGTGGCCTCTGGCTCCTCTGAAAGGTTGAGCAAGAGAACATCCTTTGTCTGTCATGAGGTAACCGGAAAGCAACTGTTTCCAAAATAACAGTACTTAACCCACCCCAAATTTTGCTCCAGGAAAGGTTTTCACTGAGGCATCCAGAGGATTCTATGATGCTTTCAACACCCGTCACAGGAATCACATAATCCCATGGATATTATCTCCTGGTAGCCCTGGGCTGACTTTAAAGACAGAACATCAATCTTCAGCTTCTTATTTATCTTCCGAGAGCAAGGACACCCAATCCTGACTGCACATTAGATTAACCCAGCAGGCTTTTTTTTTTTAATATACCCAAAATCAAGACAGCTGGAGTGACTATCTCAGACAAATAAACAGGATTTAAGAATAAAAGTATTCTTAAAGACAAAGAAATCAGGAAGACAATATATGCACCAAAAAACAGAGCCAGAAAATACATGAAGCAAAACCAACAGAACTGAGAGGAGAAACAGACATTTAAATAATACGAGGTAGAGACTTCAATACTCCATTTTCAATGACGGACAGAATGATGAGGCTGTGGATCAGGGAGGAAACAGGAGGGACAAACGACACTGAGACCAAGCAGACCACACGCCTCTCCACCGGATGCTCCAGTCGACCACACAGAGCATGCTTTTCCTCAGGGGTGCACAAAGTGTCCCCCAGGAAACCCCTGGGGCCATAGCACAGACCTCAAAGAGCAGTGAAATCAGACCACGTGCGTTGTCCAGTCACACTGGAATGAATCCGAAATCAATAACAGAAGGTTTCTTTGGAGGGTGATGAAAATGTTCTAAAATTACATCTTGGCAATGAGTGCCACAGCTCTCTGAGTACACTAAACACAGAAACAAAACTTCCCAGGAACTCCTGAAATCTGGGAGGGTGGTGGCTTGAGAGATGGAAGGGCTGCTGCTTTCCAGGAAGACACGATGTTGGCTGCATTCTCCCTGGCTCCCACTTGGCTTCCCAGGCAACATGTGGCAATGCTGGGGAGGTGGCGGGGGTGAGACCGCAGGTATCTATCTAGTGGGCAGGCCAGGCATGCTGCTCAATATCCTAACAAAATGCACAGGGCAGCTCCCCACCCCCAACACATAAATGATCGTGGGCTCACTCGGTTCTGTCCGACTTCACGACCCCATGGACTTGTTAGCCCACCACGATCCTCTGCCCATGGAATTTTCCAGGCAAGAATATTGGAGTGGGTACCACTTCCTATTCCAGGGGATCTTCTTAACCCAGGGGTTGAACCCACATCTCTTGGGTCTCCTGTATTGACAGGTGGATTTTTTACCACTAGCGCCATCTGGGAAACTCCAGTAAATGATTATCTGGCCCCCAAATGTCAATAGTTTTGAGGTAGAAGAATCCTGTACTAGGGAAAGGTCAATACTCTTGTATTTTTGCCTCTTCTGGTTTAAAGAAATTAATAAGCCTAGATTAATGGTAAAGGAGAAAGAATTAGGAATCAGACCCAGAGCCACATCCTGGTTTCACCAGCTTCCCAGAACTTGGGCATTACCTAACTACCCTTAGACTTGAACTCCCTCATCTGTAGAACGGGATGATGACCTTATAGTGTAGTTTTCAGGATAATGAGAAGTTGCCCAGCACCAGTAAGGCTAAGAGATTTCATTACTCTAATTATTGTTTTTTTTTTGCTAAAGCTCCAAAGTGGCTTAGTACCAAGAAATGAGTGACTGGGTTATTTTAAAATAGGGTTCTTTTCTCCAGCAACAAATAGTATGTAAACTGGGGTATTTATGAGATAATAAGCAATCAAGACATAACAGTTGACATTCCTCACTATTATAGTATACACTGGCCAAAGCAGGACTGGCTAAATACTCTGTTGCCATAGTAACAAAAAGTTCCTGGGAACCTGACTCATTTTCTTCCCAGTAAATGCTTTCTATTTGTCAAGCTCGACTTTATACACAAGCACACTGCAGAGTCGTGAAGTCTTTTCTACTTACTAGACCCCATATCTCTGCTGTTCAAAAACCAATTTACTCCAGTGGAAACAGTCACCCAAAACTGGACAAGATGACAGCCTGTCATTTGCTGTGGGCCTCTGTAATGGAGCCCACCAGCGGAAAGGAGTGACTTGAGAAGACGCAGTAAACCACGCAGTGGCTTCCATCGCCTCCACTGGGCCAGGTACCAGCATGAGATTCCATCATGCTCACCATGAGTGAAGAAAGATAAGAAAATAACTGTAAATGCTTCCTATGTGCCTTGGGCTTTCGTGGACTTTACTCCAGGCCCACTCTACCAAAAAAACAATGAGGTAGGGATGATTACCAGCACTATAATGAGAACCCTGAGAATCAGAGAGACTCAGTAATTTACCAAGGGACACACTTTCTGTATATACTTGTTTGCTTAAGTTGCTGTTCAGTCGCTAAGTCATGTCTGACTCTGCAACTCCAAGGACTGCAGCATGCCAAGCTTTCCTGTCCTTCACTATCTCCCGGAGTTTGCTCAGACTCATGTCCATTGAGTCAATGATGCCATCCAACCATCTCATCCTTGTCCCCTTCTCCTCCTGTCCTTAATCTTTCCCAGCAACAGGGTATTTTCCAATGAGTTGGTTCTTTGGCCAAAGTATTGGAGACCAGCTTCAGCATCAGTCCTTCCAATGAGTATTCAGGGTTGATTTCCTCCAGGATTGACTGATTTAATCTCCCTGCAGTCCAAGGGACTCTAAAGAGTCTTCTCCAGCACCATAATTCAAAAGCATCAATTCTTTGGTGCTCAGCCTTCTTTATGGTCCAACTCTTACATCCGCACATGACCACCGAAAAAACCACAGCTTTGACTATATGGACCTGTGTCGGCAAAGTGATGTCTCTTATTGTCTGCTTTTGCTCCATCTCAGTTCTTAAATCGAGTTGGCTTAGGAAAGGAAATCAGTCAAAAATGAGGAAAATGGGATGTTATAGGGGAAAGCAGAAGAAAAGAAGGCAGTAGCCAGAATGCATTCATAGAGTATTGTATGATTATGAGCAACAGAGGTTTTGGGTGCTCTTTCTTAATAACCCAGACATTAGGGAATCATTCACAAAATGAGAGAGAGTCACAAAATTTGAAGCCAAATTAAACAAAATCCCAGTCCTGCAAAGACTACCCTGCTATCACTCACTCAGGAAGAACGGGTGTGAATGCATCATCCGTATTCTGCATTCATTTCTTCACCAAGCAGTCTTGTGGAGTGATGAAAAGTGATTAAGATTTGGGAATCAGATTCCTTAGGTTCAAATCCCAGCTCTGCCACTTTCTAGCTACAGAATCTGTTGACAAGTTACACAAATTTCTGGGGCCTCAATCCTTTGGCCTGTGAAGAGCTGACTCATTGGAAAAAACCTGGATGCTGGGAAAGATTGAGGGCAAGAGGAGAAGGAGGCAACAGAGGATGAGATGGTTGGATGGCATCATCAACTCAATGGACATGAGTTTGAGCAAACTCCAGGAGATAGTGAAGGACAGGGAAACCTGGCATGCTGCAGTCCATGGGGTCGCAAAGAGTTGGACACAACCAAACAACAACAACAGATTCCTCCCCTATAAAATGGAGATAATGTGGGTATTCAACGCAAATCCCGTAGAACAACTTTCAGGCTCCTTTATACAAGCTATGCTATTGCTCTACTTCCATCATAGTTTATTGACAACAAATTATGTGCCAGGTATTGTTCTAAGCAGGGATGGACACAGCCCTGCACAAGGCAGGGGAGCTCTAACAAACCAACATGCAAAAGCGGACGGTGCTAACTTCTATGTGGAGACGCAAGACAACGCGATAGGAGTGACTGTGTGGGTCGTTGGGGTCATCAGGGAAGGAATATTTGAGGCAGCAGCAGTTGCAGTGAAATCTCAATGACAAAAAGAAGCAAATGGAGCAGGGATGAGGGGAGAGCAACCCAGTCAGAGAAAACATCTCAAGGTCACACCAAAGACTGGAAAGAACCTGGAAGAGGAAGAAGACTGGCAGGGGCGGCTGGAGCAGAGTGCCACGGTGGTGGAGGAGGAGGTGGTGATGAGGCGGAGAAAGCAGAAGCCTCATCAGGGGAGGCTCCCTCAGCCTGGCTAAGGAGTCGGGGCTTGAGTCCAAGTGTGATGGGAAGCGTTACAAGGAGTGATTTTATCTGATGTAATTTAAACAAAATCATTTATTTCTGGTCGCGTAGGGTCTTTGTTGCTGTGTGTGGGCTCTCTCTAACTGTAGTGAGCGGAAGCTACTCTTTGATGTGGTGGCTTCTCTTGTTACAGAGAACGGGCTCTAGGCACGTGGTTTCAGTAGTTGAGGCGTACACGCTTTAGATGCTCCGCAGCGAGTGAAATCTTCCCGGATGAGGGACCAAACCTGTGACCGCTGCATCGGCAGGATTCCTAACCACTGTGCCACCAGGGACATCCCTGATGTGTCTCTGAAAGATCACCCAGCTGCCTAGTGGAGAGGGGATGGAGGGCGTGGAGGGAAAGGCAGGGAGACCACCCAAGGTGGTAGCTCACACTGTGGGAGTGGGTAAGATGGTGAGCCGACCCAGAACCCTCTAGACCAGGATGTCTCAACCTTGGCACTCTTGACATCGGCGCTGGAGAATTCTTTGGAAGGAGGGCTGTCCCATGAACTGTAGGATGTTTCAGACATTCATGCTCCCACCCACCAAATGCCAGAAGCACCTCCAGTTATGACAAACAAAAACACCCTCAGACATTGACCCTGGGGGTCAATATCACCCCTGGCTGAGATCCACTGCTTCAGAGGCAGAGACGCCCAGGCTCACTGATGGGGTAGATTAGGGAAAGGGGGCAGCCGATGAAAGAGAGGCCCCAAGAATGACCCCTAAGTTTCTGTCCATAACAAGGTAAGACCATCTCGCACATTCTGAGGGTTTGCCCTCCATGCCAACAGGCCTGCTCTAGATGTCACTGTCACTCAAACATTGATTCATTCCATGCGAGCATCACAGTCCACAGAGAATGCTGGTCATACCCAGTGCCAGGGATGCAGCTGCGACTCAAAGAGTCTGATGAGAACACAGACATAAAAGCAAGTCAAGTCGGTACAGCAGGACTCAAGCATCAGAAGAACCCCTGAGACTGAGCAGAAGCACAAAGGAGGACATGGCCCTTAGCTCCCAGGGGAGCTCCACGGGGGCTCCAAGGCTGTGCCTTATGTGGAGACATAGAGGGGAAACAGCACGTGCAAAGGCACTGGGGTGTGAGCCTGGGAGTGGGGAGGAGGGCAGGAGGAAGGAGGGTCAGGCCAGAGACACTTTGGAGTCTCATTTGATTCTATGCATAACCTGAGAGCTGCTAGAGGGCTGCTGGTATTCACATTCCTTATTATTAATGATTAAAATAAACTCAGGGCTTCCCAGGTGGCACTAATGGTAAAGAACCTGCCTGCCAATGTAGGAGAACTAAGACACTGGTTCAATCCCTGGGTTGGGAAGATCCCCTGGAAGAGGAAATGGCAACCCATTCCAGTATTCTTGCCTGGAAAACCCCATGGACAGAGAAGCCTGACAGGCTTACAGCCCATGGAGGTCACAAAGAGTCAGACATGACTAAAGTGACTTAGCACACAAAATAAACTCAAAGTGGCATCTAGGAGTACTCACTGTATAACTGGTCACTCCGCCTACAAAAGGCCCTTCATCTCTGCCTCCCGATGAAAAACTGCAGCTAAGGAGGCTCAATAACCTGTACAAGATTCCTTGGCCGGCAAGTGGCAGAGCCAGGGTCTGAGCCCAGGCTGATGGTGCTGGAATCCTCTGCCTCCCGTCTTAACTCAGACAGAAGTAATGTGACCTGATGTGTAGTTTAGGAGACTAGTGTTCAGGCATCACTAGTTTATGGGAGTGGATGAGATTACCAAGGGAGGATATATTACACGGAAAGGATAGGATCATTTCTGGGAGAATGATAATGCAGAGAGGCAGACCCAGTAGGGTCTCTGTGAGGGAGGAGATGGGGATGGAACCACGGAGAGCAAAGGAAGGAAGAAGAGGATGAAGTCAAGGATGCTGAATGCTGCTCGAGGCCAGGTAGGGTCGGATGTTGACACCTGCCAGATCTGACAACTAGGAAATTCCTGGTGACCTTCCCCAGAACAATTTCCTTACTGTAGCAGATGCAAAAGTTAGATGGCAGAGGGCCAAGGAAACACAATGAAGGAGAAAGACAGAGCAGGGGCTGGCAGGACTCTAGCTGGAGACAAGAGTTTGGGGCCAGGGAGACAGGATAAGTAAGTCCCGAACCTGAGTGCAAGTCAGAGGGTCAGACTCACCTGGGGAATTAAGACCCAAGAGGGCTCTTCGCCCCACCCCAGGCCCATGAACCAATCTTTCCGCAAGTGGCCTCAGCCCCTAGGAACTCCAATGACCACAGAGGCTAAGGAACCACCGAGTTGGGCAGTGCTCCTCACAGGGCGGTCCCGGGAGCACCCGCAGCTGCCAGAATCCCATCCTAGGCCTGCTCTCTGGGACTCTCTCACGAAGGCCCCAGGGAGCTGCGCACTGAGGACTCCAGGTCAATCTGACACGTCCAGCCTGGGACCCCCGGGCCCGCCCTGCTCCAAGTGCAGGCCTTGGGCCAGCAGTATCGGCAACTTCCTGGAGGGTTGTCAGAAATTCAGACCAACAGCTAGAAATTCAGTCAGCCTCACCCCAGACCCGCTGAACCAGAATCTGTATTTACCAAGCTCTCCATGCCTTTCCGGCATATATAATGTTTGAGAAGTTCTGGACTGGAAAGGAGAGATGGTCTCAGGGGGATGGGGACAGGTACCCAGTCACCCTCATCCAATACACAGGGCAGAGTCTCCTGATATTTTCTTGCCATTGATTTTTACAAAGTCAATCAGAGGTGCTAATAGAACCCCATATGGGGTCTGATGCTTAAAGCCCCTGCTGCACTCTCCAGAACAATGGCAGGCATGACTGCAAACACTTAAAACATTATCTTTTTTGCAGGATGGGAAAGTGTTGTCCGGGACATTCAGTCTGCACTCCCTCTGCAAGGAACGCGAGGGAGGCGGGAAGCTCCCCCTGAATCCGGAAAACCTCCCCGTACGGAGCTGCATGGCACGCACCGACCTGCAGGGGGCAGCACAGCAGAGCAGTCCATCTACTCACTCAAGCCTCATGGTCTGCGTTTAAAATCCGGCAGGACCACGCGAGCGCCTTAGTCAGTTTCTTAATTCTCTGAGCCTAAGTCCTCGTCTGTAAAATGGAGATCTAATAGGACTTACCTGGGGTGGAGGCGGGCAGAGGTGAGGACTGAATGAGACCATCCAAGCAGAACACAGTACTTGGTGACCACAGTACTTGGTGACCACTTACAAGTTCCAGGGCCTGACCCCAGAGACTCTGCACTACAGTCTCACCTGAAATCTCCACCAGTCCACCTAGGCCTAAACTGACCTAACTCCCTCCCTCCATGTGTATGCCCACAGGCCAGAAAGCTCTTCTGTATTTTCACAGGGAGGAGAACATTCTATTTTAAATCACAGACATCTATAGTTGAAGGGAGTGTCTTCACAGCCACTTTACAGAGGAGAACACTAAAGCCCGGGAAAGCCAGAGTGCTTCTGCCACTCCCCTGGGGCTGTGCTAAGCACAGTGCGTGTCCCTAAGGCCTGGAATTAAACGGAGCAGCCGCCGAAGCTGCCAGGCACCCCGTTTCTGCACATGGAAGCCCTCACTAGCCTCTGCCACTGTCTTCAAATCCCAGCAAAATATCAGGATCCAAGGACTCAGATGATGATAATGAGAGTCCACAGGGTCACAAAGAGTTGGACACAACTGAGCAACTGAACTGAACACAAAGGCTTAGACAGAGAAAGGCAGAGCTCTTCTAGAGGCCAAGGCCATTGGGGCCCAGAGAGAAAGAAGAGGTCCTGGAGGAATATGTACCCTCAGAAGACTGACTCATTAACAAGGAGGATTAGGATGGAAGACGTGGAAAAGGAGGTGAGGTCAGGCTGTTACAGCAAACCTATCAGATACCCCCTCTCAACATCTTGAGGGAGAGAGGGAGAGAGAGAGAGATGAGAGAGAGAGAGACAGAGAGAGACAGAGAGAGACGGGGGGGGGGAGGGAGGG
>SJXQ01006552.1:189095-293236 GCA_006408695.1 Aepyceros melampus
TACTGACCCCCACCCCCACTCCCAGAGAAGGAAGTGGCAACCCACTCCAGTATTCTTGCCTAGAGAATCCTGTGGACAGAGGAGCCTGGTCTCTGAGGTCGCACAAAGTCAGACACGACTGAAGCGACTTAGCATGCATGCATGCATTGGAGAAGGAAATGGCAACCCACTCCAGTGTTCTTGCCTGGAGAACCCCAGTGACAGCGGAGGCTGGTGGGCTGCCATCTATGGGGTCGCACAGAGTCGGACACGACTGAAGCGACGTAGCAGCAGCAGAAGCGGCACCCCCACCCCACTGGTAACCAGTAGCTTTTTCTGTGAGTCTGCTTCTTTTTTTTTGTTATAGTCACTAGTTTTTTGTGTTTTTTAGAGTCCATATTAGTCACATACATCTTCCCTAGTGGCTCAGACGGTAAAAGCATCTGGCTACAATGCGGGAGACCTGGGTTCGATCCCTGGGTCGGGAAGATATCCTGGAGAAGGAAATGGCAACCCATTCCAGTACTCTTGCCTGGAAAATCACATGGACAGAGGAGCCTGGTGGGCTGCAGTCCATGGGGTCGCAAAGAGTCGGACACGACTGAGCAACTTCACTTCACTTCACTATTAGTCACATATTAGTGATATCATAGAGTATTTATCTTTCTCTTAGTTCACGTAGCATGATGCCCTCCAAGTCCATCCATGTTGCTGAAAATGGCAACATTTGGTTCTTTTTTCTGGCCAGGTCACATTCTGAGGCACTGGGTTACAGGACTTCAGCACATGAGCTTGGAGGTGGAGATGGGGAGACGGCTGAACGACAACAATGTTGCACCGGCTGCGTTTTCTACACGGCTGAAGGGGAGGACTGGATCCCACTACGGCTTCACCTCCCCAGGCACTGCTGGGCTACCTCCCAGGTCACAGCACGTCACCACCCCCTTCTCCAGGAAAAGACCGAGCAGCCTGAGAGATGAAGAAGCGAGCTGTACCTGTCCCTCGGAAACTGCCTGATTTCCCAGGACATTCTGCATGCGAGCAAGCAGGAGGAGCCCTAGTAAAAAAGCTGAATTACTGCTAGTTTGGCAAGGAGAATGACTCAGAATCCAGGTTTTTCCCCTCATCTCCGTTTGCCCTGGATCACCAGGTTTAATAGAAAACATTATATGTGGCACCACCTAGAGTCAGATGATGAGAAAGACCTGAAAAGAAAAGGAAGAATTTCTGACTGGGCTTTCCTCCCTTTTGATATTTCTTGGTGATCATTATTTCAAACTTTCCCTCTCAACCCCTTCTCCTAGGTTTCTGCCATCACACCCGACCAAGTAAAAGTCATGCTCAAGAAATGGTTGGGAACACTACAAGCAAAGAAAACTCAAATTCCATTTTTGGACCTACTTTTCTAAATCTCTGGATTTGGAGTTTCATTAAAATTTTCTCATTTGACGAGATTCTTGAATTTATCCCCATCCCCATCCCTGCTAACACACACACACACACACACACACACACACATAGGACCTGAGATTTTAAAAGTCTGTACATGCCTCAAAGATAGTGATCAATATAATTTTTCAAAAAAGCAAATGAACCACCTTGTGACCCGGATCTCAAGGTCTCTCCCCTACTTAGTTAGAACACAGAGAAATGGCAGCTGCTCTCCAGCACAAAGCTGGCAGGAGATCTGAAGGCTCTTGGTTTCAAGTCACATGTATGTTCTCGAAATTTGGATTTCTGCTTTATTATTATGGCAAGGGGCAGTAATAAAGTACAGTTTCTTCTTTCACAGATTCACAGACTAATTGCCATTTTAGAAATCATTTACAAGCATACCTCGCCTTATTGCATTTCACTTTATTGCCCCTTGCAGATACTGAGGTTTTTTTCTTTTCACAAATTGAAGGTTTGTGGCAAGCCATTTTCCCAACCACGTTGGTTTACTTTGGGTCTCTTTGTCACATGTCGGGGGTGACATTTTCATTATCATTGTGTTTACTATGCTGATTTGTTATCAGTGATCCTCCTGTTACTACAGTCACTGTTTGGGGCTCCAAGAACCATGCCAGGTCGGATGGCCAACTCAATTGGTAAATGTGTGTGTTCTGACTGTTCCACAGACCAACTGGCCTTTCCCCCATCTCTCTCCCTCTCCCTCGCCCCCAGGCTCCCTATTCCCTGAAACACAATATTAAAATTAGGTTAAATAGTAACCTTATAATGACCTCGAAGTGTTCAAGTGAAAGGGAGAGTCACTGATCTCTCACTTTAAACAAAAACAGAACTGATGATTATACTCGGTGAGGAAGGAACTCGGTCTCTCAACAAAGACCAAAAGCTAGGCCTCTTGTGCTGAACAATTAGCCGAACTGTGGAAAAGTTCTTGAAGGAAATTAAAAGTGCTGCTGCAGTAAACACACAAATGATAAAAATAGCAAAAGAGCTTTATTGTTGATATGCAGAAAGTTGTAGTCATCTGGACAGAAGACCCAACCAGCCACAACATTCCCTTAAGCCAAAGCCCAATCCAGAGTCCAATCCTAACTCTCCTCAATTTCATGAAGGCTGAGAGAGGTGAGGAAGCTGCAGAAGAAGAATTTGAAGCCAGGAGAGGCTGGTTCATGAGGTTTAAGGAAAGAAGCTCTCTCTGTAACAAAAGTGCAAGGTGAAAACAGTAAGTGCTGATGTAATAGGTTAACTCCAGAAAGTTATCCAGAAGATCCAGTTCAGATAATGAATAAAGGTGACTATAAAATTTGAATATAGACAAAACAACCATTTATAAGAAGAGGCCATCTAGGACTTTCATAGCTGCAGAGGAGAAGTCAACGCCTGGCTTCAAAGCTTCACAGACAGGTTTACTTTCTTGTTTAGAGGGCTAAAGAGCTGATGACTTTACGTTTACCATTTGCCATTAAAAATTCTAGGGCTTTTAAGAATAATGTTAAATCTACTCTATCTGCACTCTATCGATGAAACAACAAAGCCTGGATGACAGCACATTTGTTGATGACTTTGTTTACTAAATATTTTAAAACAACAGTTGAGACCGACTGCTCAGAAATAAAGATTCCTTTCAAAACATTATGCTCACTGACAACACATGTGATGAGTCAAGAGCTCTGATGGAGATGAACAATGAGGTCTATGTTGTTTTCATGCTTGCTAACATCCATTCAGCAGCCAGCGGATCAAGGAGTCATTTTGACTTTTAAGTCTTGTTCTTTAAGGAATACATTTCTTAAGGCTAAAACTGCCCAAGACAGTGATTCTTCTGATGGATCTGGGAGAAGTAAATTGAAAAACTTCTGGAAGGATTCACCTGTCTAGATTCCATTAAGAGCATTCGTGATTCATGGGAAAAGGTCAAAATATCAACATTAACAGGAGTTTGGAAGAAGTTGATTCCAACTCTCAAGGATGACCTTGAGGGGGTCAAGACTTCAGTGGAGGAAGTAAATGCAGATGTGGTGGAAATAACAAGAGATCTAGAAATTAGAAGCAGAGCCTGAAGACGTGACTGAACTGCTGCAAATCTTATGATAAAACTGGAATGGGTAAGGAGTTGCTTCTTATGGATGAGCAAAGAAAGTGGTCTCCTGAGATGGAATCTATACTTGGTGAAGATGCTATGAAGATTGTTGAATGATGACAAAGGCCTTAGGACATTACATAAACTTAGTTGATAAGCAGCAGCAGTAGGGTTTGATAGGATTGACTCCACTTTTAAAAGAAGTTTTATACATAAAATGCTAGCAACAGCACTGCCACTACAGAGAAATTGTTCATGAAAGAGTCAATCAATGCAGCAAACTTCACTGTTTCTTACTTTAAGAAATTGCCAAAACCATCTCAACCTTCAGCAATCACAACCCCAATCAGTCAGCAGCCATCAACAACCAAGGGAAGATGCTTCACCAGTAAAAAGATTACAACGCGCTGAAGGCTCAGATGATGGTTAGTAGTTTAAAGTAACTTTAATTTTTTAATTAAAATATGTACATTATTTTTAGACATAATTCTATTGCATACTTAATAGACGACTGCTGTTGCTGCTGTTCAGTTGCTCAGTTGTGTTCAACTCTTTGCGACCCTACAGACTGCAGCCCTAGGCTCCTCTTTCCATGGGATTCTCCAGGCAAGAATACTAGAGTGTGTTTCCATTTCCTCCTCCAGGAGATCTTCCTGACCCAGGGATCGAACCTGTGTCTCCTGAGTCTCCCGCATTGCAGGTGGATTCCTTACCACTGAGCCACTGGGGAAGCCAGTATAGTATAAGCACAACTTTCATATGCACTGACAAACTAAAAAATTTGTGTGACTCGCTTTACCGAGATGGTCTAGACGTGAAACCACACCATCTCCAAGGTATGCCTGTCCACAGGAAGACATTACTGATGTTTCTTTAAGTTTCTTGAGAAGTAGATCAGTAGTGATACCATACAGTACAATCCTGTTCAGCAGAACAACATAGATCCAGGTACAAAAGACGGAATGAACCCACTGGTGCTCTCGGATAGAGAAAGGTTACAAGGACCTACTCTTGGGAACAGCGGTCGAGTTCTGCATCATCTCTCTATGGGTCAGTCTGCTCAGCCGGAGATAACAACAGTGCCTTTCTCATCAGGCTTCGGACAATCCATGTTAATATAACGTAAAATGCCCGGCTAGTGCAGCCCAGAGGAAGCTCAAGGAACAGCATGCCATTGCTCTGGTCATAATCAGGGCTTTCATGGAATTTATGTTTTTTTTAAAACATACCCTTTCATTCCAAGGAAAAGTTAGCTGGATAAAACAATCATTTAGGGCATTCCACTAACTAAAAACAGAAATACACTCAGCCTATCCCCAAATGAGCCTCTACTCTCAAAACTCTTTAGGTGGAAAATTCAATGACTCAACCTAGTTGGAAATTTATTCTAGCCCATTAATATTTCAGGAGGTCAGAAATACAACCAGTAAACAGGGGAATGGGAAAACAATCAACCACTTTAGGTAATTTTAAAAAGTGAAAATATGTAACTTGTTTTCAACTATATTAAACGAACCAGAAAAGCTATTTTTTAAAGATATTTCCCAATGCTGCCAAGACTAAAATAAAGCCAGAAGTCACACATGTTGCCAGTGAGAGACAAGCTGGTGCAAACCATTAGCAGAACAAGTGGGCAGTCTGATCAAGAGTTAGAAAAATCTCCTGTCCTTTCACCTAATCATTGCATTTCTGAGAATCAGGCTGAAGAAAATTTCTCAAAATAGGGGGAAAGTCACATAAACCCTCATTTCACAACCATGAACACTATCTCTAAGTGAAAAACTCCAAACAATGTGAATGCCAAATAATAGGTAAATAATGGACACGACTGAGTGACTGAACTGAACTGAACTGAAACTGCTGCTGCTGCTGCTAAGTCGCTTCAGTCATGTCCGACTCTGTGCGACCCCAGAGATGGCAGCCCACTAGGCTCTCCTGTCCCTGGGATTCTCCAGGCAAGAACACTGGAGTGGGTTGCCATTGCCTTCTCCAATGCATGAAAGTGAGAAGTGAAAGTGAAGTCGCTCAGTCGTGTCTGACTCTTCGTGACCCCATGGACTGCAGCCTTCCAGGCTCCTCCATCCATGGGATTTTCCAGGCAAGAGTACTGGAGTGGGGTGCCATCGCCTTCTCCGGAACTGAAACTACATTATACCAAATGAATGGACTATTTAAGCATTAAAAGTGATAGAGAAATACACTGTAAAAACACAGAAAAATGTTAAAATGTTACCTGGGAAAAAATTAAAATATAAAATTGTATACCTCTGGCGATTACAACTGCTGCTGCTGCTAAGTCACTTCAGTCGTGTCTGACTCTGTGCGACCCCATAGACGGAAGCCCACCAGGCTCCCCTGTCCCTGGGATTCTCCAGGCAAGAACACCGGAGTGGGTTGCCATTTCCTTCTCCAAGGCACGAAAGTGAAAAGTGAAAGTGAAGTCGCTCAGTCATGTCCGACCCTGAGCGACCCCATGGACTGCAGCCTACCAGGCTTCTCCATCCATGGGATTTTCCAGGCAAGAGTACTGGAGTTGGGTGCCATTGCCTTCTCCGGGTTACAACTGAGAAAAGTCTAAATGCAAACTTGTAAGATGCTAATAGTGATCTATGAAAGAGGACGACTCTATGTGGGATGCTGTTTTTCCTCCTTGCTCATTCCCCCAATTTTTATTATTACCTTTAAATGAACAAGTTTCTTCCTGTCTCACGAAAATCTTTCCTCTGCTGTGGATACAGTATTAACTGCTCTCTGCCTTGTAACCCTCCAGTACACACTTCTCCGGGCCCTTCTCTCACTCTTTGGAAAGGGCAAGGCTACTCCCTGACGAAATGTATTCTCTTCTAAATGCCAAAGCTATCTCACAGGGCATTAGAGGCGATCCCTTCTCCCCAGTGAGAACACCAGCTGCCCTCACTCTCCTCCCTGTAAATACCAGGTTGTTCCAAAGAATCAGAGAATGAACCCTGTAACTTCTAAGCAAGACACAGAAGAAGGTGGCATGGATTCTAAATCGACCACTCTTAGGGAGCCCCTGAAAGGATGGATCAAATGGTACCTACCCTGCAGACCTCGGCCCAGGCCAACCCGGCTCTGGCTGAGACCATTCTGTATTTCTGTCCTCCGGGTATGGATAAGTTCCTTAATGGACCCTAAAACAGTTTGATCAGCAGAAGTAAAAGAGCAAAAAAAAGACTTAAACATCTGACAATAGGGAAATTATTAGATTACAGAGCACCTACTGGAGGGAAGGGTAGGTAACCTACAAAACAACAATGACAGGGGCTACACGTGTGGGAATGTGCCAAAGGTCTCTAAAGTAAAGTGTAGGAAAAGCAAGTTACTCAATCACATGCCCCATGACAACAACCATACCCTGCGCAGACTGACCAGTAACTCTCAGAGTTTACAAGTCACTGACTATACCCAGGCACGGCGCTGTGTGCTTCACAGCCATGAAAAAGTAACAACAATGTCACTTAGAAGGCTGATCACTCTCATTTTCAGAGGAGGGAATTGAGGTAGCAGAAGGATTAAGGAATTCTCATTTAATCCTCCCAGTGACTAACTTTTAGATCATTCTGGTAGCTTTCCTAAAATCACACAGCATGGTGGGGAGAGGGGTGGGGAGGAGGGTTGGGGTTGGACAGAGTTCTTCTCCAGGTCTCATACCCTCAGGTCCTGGACTGGAAGGGAATACACAAGGATTCTGAACTGCAAGGAGAATTTGTTTTAGAAAAGGGACTTCTTCTCCTTCCCTCTGTTGTCTGAACTTTCCAGTGGTCTTCTGTTTTTATACTTTAAAGACTGAAAGAAAAAAAGAGGAGCAGTGGAGGAAAGGTTTTGTGAATACCTGTGTTTATGTGTATGATTTTTTAAATTATGTTTTGATCAAAAGACTAAATAAATGCTAATAAAGTCTCTACTGCACTTGGGGGTAAGGGTAGGAAACAAGGAGAAAAAAAATAATGGAGAATAGCCAAGGCAAGCCTGTTCCAAACCAAACCAAACCTCGCCAAGCAGCTGCCCACACCATCTTTTCTCTTTTTTAATTTCTCTTTTCACCACCTCTTCCCGTTCATGCATGAATTCTGAAATCATGGGACTGGACTGGCGGAGGACAGAGAATGTCACAGAGAACATTAAGATCACATAGCTGCAACTGACAAAGCTGGGAATCAAACTTAGGTCTCAACTCTTGATCCTGCATCCTGTCACAAACTTGTCCTGGTCTGAATATTCCCAGTTCAGCTAAACACAATCTGTACTTATGGGAGTTCAAATACACACTGTATTCCAAAAACAATCATTCACATTCTGAATGTTTTATAATGCTCAAAACTGGACAGATTATCGGGTTCACACATACTGTCTCATTTCAAACTCAAACTACAAACATTCAACTTCCAGCAGTTTTGAAGCCAGGCTAGAAACAGAAAAAGCTGAAACAGCCTTCATACATTTTTTTAAAAAATATAACTCTGTAAAAATAAAAATGCATTATGTAGAGTGGTCTATTCAGAAGAAATCACTTGCAACAAACGAAATGAAATACATCTCACAGAAAAACATACTCTCAGCCACCCTCTCCCAAAATTCATCTGAAAAGTCGGGGGAGGCATCAGGGACCCAAGGAGACCTCTGAGGGGCCGGTCTCCGAGGGGGATATCACGAGGGAGAGGAAGCCTGGCCTCAGAGGGGGCCTCAAACCCAGTGCTACTTCCTGTACGTCAACAGGCTGAGCCTCAAATCCTGGTAACAGCTATGTGAAAAGTTCAGATAATCATCATTTCCTCAGCTGGCTTCCAGAAAGACAGCAGATTCAGAGCCAGAACACAGAGTTCTCCTGTGCGAGAGGCCCTGTGGCCCGATGCCCAAAGCCCAGGAAACAGCCAAGAATCAATGTCCAGCTGTGTGGTCCCCGGGCACCGGACAACCCGGGGCCTCCGCACTGGCCCCAGTGTGCTTCCTGCCAGCCAGCGTGCCACGGCCCAGCTCACTCTGCAGCACCCAGCTTTGGCAATGAAGAGAAATAAGGCTCTACGACCAGGGAGAAGGATCCTACCACTCTCTGGGGGCCCCTCAACTCACACCCCCGGGGCCTTCTTTCTCGGAGATGACCACCGACCCAAATCTCGCGCAGATTTGGGGTACAAAATGGGTAAGAGGCTAAAGAAGGGAGATGGGTGGGGAGGACAAGAAAAGAGCCTGGTCCTGGTGGTGCCCATCTGAAAATGCTGCCCCGCGTGTCGGCAGAGAAAAGGGCATTTGGAAGCAGATTACCATAAAGTCAGCACCGACTCCACGGCAGACACCTGAGGCAATGCTGCAGCGGATCTAACCATCAAGAACGCTGTACGATGTGGAAGACACGCAAGGTGGTTTCCAGCCTGGGCCCCAGGGTCAGGCAGCCCTGGTTCAAGTCCAGGTCGGCTGCTTGCCGGTGAGGAGACACCGGAGCTGCTCAACCTCTGGGAGTCTCAGCATCCCATGTGTGAGCGGAAGGCGGTGAGAGGACCCCAGGGCAGGGGTGAGGAGAGTCTGGTGAAAGGGTTCCCTGCTCCCCCAAAGCTGTGGCTCCCACCACACCAAGACCTCTGCTTCTGCACTGAGCACGCTGCTCTGAGAGTGAGTTACAGGTGGAGCAGGCAAGACAGCCGGCCAGAGGCCCGAGCACACAGACTGGGGGACTCTCCACTGACACCCCGGGACGGCCCCTGCCCGCACCCCCAGCAAAGGGCAGGCCCACTCACGGCACTCCTTCTCGTCACTCTTGTCGAAGCAGTCGGGCAGTCCGTCGCACTGCCAGGCCCCGGGGCCTGGCAGTGCGACGGACTGCCCGACTGCTTCGACAAGAGTGACGAGAAGGAGTGCCGTGAGTGGGCCTGCCCTTTGCTGGGGGTGCGGGCAGGGGCCGTCCCGGGGTGTCAGTGGAGAGTCCCCCCAGTCTGTGTGCTCGGGCCTCTGGCCGGCTGTCTTGCCTGCTCCACCTGTAACTCACTCTCAGAGCAGCGTGCTCAGTGCAGAAGCAGAGGTCTTGGTGTGGTGGGAGCCACAGCTTTGGGGGAGCAGGGAACCCTTTCACCAGACTCTCCTCACCCCTGCCCTGGGGTCCTCTCACCGCCTTCCGCTCACACATGGGATGCTGAGACTCCCAGAGGTTGAGCAGCTCCGGTGTCTCCTCACCGGCAAGCAGCCGACCTGGACTTGAACCAGGGCTGCCTGACCCTGGGGCCCAGGCTGGAAACCACCTTGCGTGTCTTCCACATCGTACAGCGTTCTTGATGGTTAGATCCGCTGCAGCATTGCCTCAGGTGTCTGCCGTGGAGTNTGGGAGGAAAGGGACAGGGCGGTGAGACGTCATGGCCAAGGTGCCAAAGACCCAAGCCCCCACAACTCTTCCTCCACACGGGCAGTGCATGGGACACTTCCAGTGGGTGACGCTGCCTTTCTGGGCCTCAGTTTCCTCATCTGTGAAATGGACATATAAGCTGCCCCACCCCCGGGGATTCTGTGAGGCCTACATGAGAAAGCAGTTCACTGGTGCTGAGCACACAACAGACGCTCACAGACCTCTTGCTTTATCAAAGACTGGTCACAAAACGCAAACATTTTTCTTCTGCTCATCGGCAGAGGCTAAAAAGAAAGTTTTCCAAGACAGAAGTGAACAAGGGACTCTCAGCGCCTCCAACAATGGGAACTGCAGGCTCCTTCCAGGTCTCAGACTCTGAGGCCCTATGATCACAGAATCCCTGAACTCCAGCCAAGTCGACAGGAATACTGGGAGATAATTTCACTATAGGAAACAGGACCCCCAGCCCACAAAACAGACCTGCCTGGGGTCACAGGCTCAAACTTGAGTGCAGGACTTCTAGCCCCATAAGGGCATCAAGTCCCTGGAAGGCTTGCCAAGAGTTCCCAGAGATTTAGCACCAAGCCTCAAGGTTGAGACTCAACTCCACTGAACACAGTCATAGAATGGCAAGCCCCTCATCCCATAGTGCCAACTCTTGGGCTGGAAAGCAAACAGGGAAGGTCAAGGAGAGCTGAATTCATCTACCCACGGACTCTGGAGGCCAATTGTCAAAGGAGCCAGGATCTGATCAATCGGACCCATCTGAGCCACCGTGATCAAAGTCTGAAAGATCATGAGCCACTGGAACTAAAACAGTCTTAGGGGAAAAGGAGTTGTTAAAAAAAAAAAAGACCAGTCCTTCCAGGACTCCCTCCTGAATCTACAATAGGCATTTATTGAAACTTTATGACCATATTCACCACTAGATAGGTTCTAAAGATGCAGAGATAAAAGCTAGGCTCCATCCTCCAGGCTGGAAAGGCACAAGGGTATACTAACAATTTTAGTGCCCCATATTAAGAGGAAGTCCAGACTTTTGTGGAGTAGTGGGAGGAGAGAGGGCCTACGAGTCTCTCGTACAGGAACATCCTACTGAAAACAAGCTTTCGTAATTCACCGAAGAATTCTAGAAGAGCAGCTATAGGGAGGGGCCTCATCCTGCCTTAAGAGCCTGCACTGGGCTCCTAAAAACCTTCCTTGTCCCCTCCTCACTCAGCCACCCACTACGAGGGCCAGGCACCAAGTCCTGCACGCCGGTCTCCACTGCCACAGCCACTTCGTCAGCCCAACCACCACACCCTCTCACCAGGACCCCTGTCACATCCTCTCAAGCCCATCTCTGTGGCCAGGGAGACCTTTCCAAAGAGCAAATCGATTGTGACACTTCTCACTTTAAAAAGCCGTTGAAGGGTTTTCTCAATGTTTTTAAGATAAAGTCAAAATTCAAGGCATTAGAGAGAGGTCACAGGACAGAGGTGGCATTTGCAGGGTCCGCTGGCAGACACAGAAATGGAGCGCAAGGGCCCCTCGCGCCCACAGGAAGATGGCAGAGACCAGGGTCCGCTGACAGATGCAGAAATGGAACGTAAGGGCCCCTCGGGCCCACAGGAAGATGGCAAAGATCAGAGCACACAGGCTTAGCCCAGGGCACAGATGGTACAGAATGAAAAACCACACAGCTCTAATGGTCTGGAACTGAGAATGTACTGTGCTCCCTCTTTCCCCCGTTCTACACCCAAAGCAGATATCACTAATCATGGGGTTCTGTCCACCAAGCCCACCCTCCATATCAGAACCCAAAACTGGGCTTGCAAAAGCCACCACCAGCCCTGAGACGGTCGTGAAACCAGCTGCCCATCTCCAGACAGAGGCACGAGATGCTGGAGTGGGGCTACTAGGAGACAAACCTACAAGGACAGCCAGGTGCTGGATCCCCTCCAGGACTTGATGCGTAACACTGAAGACCTATGCATCCAGCTATTTCCTAATAACTGCTCTGGGCTCCCCCCAACACACACACCCCACAAACAGGGAACTCTTCAGGGCTTAGAACGTAGCTGCAATTCTGTTTTGTTTGGAAATCACTTACACTTCCTAGTGCAGAGCTAGCTTTTTGAAGGCAAGCCCCTTGGAAGAGTCACTGGGACTGTGAAATCTTGTTCTGATAAACAGATTTCCAGGGCCAGAAAAATTGGCCAGATTAGATTTCAAAGTGCTTGCCCTGAGAATCCAGAGCCTGGAGGCAGGGGGACTTGATAAAAGAGAGGGTGGAATACAGACTAAATACCACGTAGGTTAGACACAGGTGGTCTTGCAGCCATAGGCTCCCAGAGCTTTATTGGCGGGACCTCGGATCTCGTGCCCCGGTGTATGAGAATGCCAAGGAACCATTCTTGTGCACATCTCAGCAACTCCATCACGCGTGCAAGGGCTGCAAAGCCTTATGCTTTCTGTGACAATATCAACAAACACAAAAGGAAAAGGACAAGCCAAGGCCGAGAGAGGTTGAATCATGCTGACTCTGTCTTCAGAAATCTTCCACAAATCACTACGGTTGCCAGAGGGGAGGATGCGGGAAAGGGATAGCTAGGGAGTTTGGGATAGATAGGTCCACACTGCTATATTTAAAGTGAAAAACCAACAAGGTCTTACTGTATAGCACAGGGAACTCTGCTCACTGTATGTGGCAGCCTGGATGGGAGGGGGGTTTGGGGGAGAATGGACACATGTGTATGTATGGCTGAGTCCCTTTGCTGTCCACCTGAAACCATCACAACATTGTTAATCGGTTATGTTGCAAAGTTGTGTCTGACTCTTTTGCAGCCCCAGGGACTGTACAGCTTGCCAGGCTCCTCTGTCTATGGGATTTCCCATGCAAGAAAACTGGAGTGGGTTGCCATTTCCTTCTCCAGGCTAATCGGCTATGCTGCTGCTGCTGCTGCTGCTAAGTCGCTTCAGTCGTGCCAACTCTGTGCGACCCCATAGACGGAAGCCCACCAGGCTCCCCCGTCCTTGGGATTCTCCAGGCAAGAACACTGGAGTGGGTTGCCATTTCTTTCTCCAATGCATGAAAGTGAAAAGTGAAAGTGAAGTCGCTCAGTTGTATCCGACTCCTAGCAACTCCATGGACTATAGCCTACCGGGCTCCTCCATCCATGGGATTTTCCAGGCAAGAGTACTAGAGTGGGGTGCCACTGCCTTCTCCAATCGGCTATACCTCATTACAAAATAAAAAGTTAAAAAAAAAAAATCTTCCTCAAACCCATCCAACGTGCCTCACTAAACTGGCACCATCCAATCCAAGCCACCGAGAGCCAGGGTCTGCTTTACACCTGTGCTTCTCAACAGGGGGCACTTTTGCCCCCCAGGGGACAGATGGCAGTGTCTGGAGACATTGTTGGTTGTGGCTTCTACTGAGTAGAGGCCAGGAATGCACCCCCGTAATACACAGGGCAGCCCCTCACAACAGAGAACCACCTGGCCTGAAACGGCAGAAGAGAGTCGATTTGAGAAGTCCTGGCTTAAACCAACCTTTCACTTCTCACTTCCCCCACCCCAGGTCTTTCTCCTCACAGCAGATGAAGATGTTGCTGATGGCTCCGCTGTGCCCTTGTAAGAAATCTAAAACTCTTGCCAGGGTTTATGAAACCTGGTGCCCGCCCCACCTCCCCACCCCAACCTCTACAACCTCATTCCATCTCCTTCATCAGAAATGTCCTCCCTGCAGTGGTCCTCTGCTCATGCTGTCCACGGACCCCGATTCTTCCACACACCTTGCATCTGGTATTATGGGTTGAATGTGTCCCCCCAGAATTCACATGCTGAGGTCTTCACCCCTGTATCTCAGAATGTGACTGTTGGGAGGCAGGGACTTTAAAAGGATGATTAAGTTAAAATGTTGGGAAAGACTGAAGGCAAAAGGAGAAGGGGGCAGCAGAGGATGAGATGGTTAGATAATATCACTGACTCAACGGACATGAATCTGGTAAACTCTGGGAGATAGTGGATGAAGAGGAGCCTGGGGTGCTGCAGTCCATGGGGTCACAGAGTCAGACACGACTTAGCGATTGAACAACAACAAAGTTAAAATGAGGCCATTTGCGTGGGCCCTAATCCCATCAGTCTGGTGTCCTTACAAAAAGGGATGAGGACACCGGGAGGGTCATGTGAAAACTCTGGAAGAAGACAGCTGTCTACAAGCCAAGGAGATAGGCCTCAAAAGAAACCAACTCTGCACACTTTGATCTCAGACTTCTGGACTCCAGAGTCATTAGTAAAGAAATGTCTGGTGTTGAAGCCGCTCACCATGTTTCCTTGTCACGGCAGCCCTGGCAAACAGCTACATCTGGCTAATCTCATTCATCCTCCACTTTACATCACTGACTCTGAGATTCCTTCACTGACACCCCATCTAAAGCCAGTCCTCCCATTTCCAGCTCTGGGAGTGTTCCATGTTCTCCTTCATCCCGATGGGTGCTCCTCAATGCATCTGTACTATCTCCCCACCAGACTGCACAACCCCAAAGGGCACTGCTTTGTTTTGCTCTGAGTCCTGGGCATCTGATATTTAGTAGGTTCTCAGCAAATATCTGTGGTTATTCTCAGAAGAAAACCAAATGTCTAGTTACTGATTTATCCCCCATCCCTCATACTGTACCTTGGAAAGTTTCAGCTACCCCCTGCCTCGTCCCCCTAGAAGGTGACTGGGATCTGTACATACATAAAAATAAGGGACATGGGGGTGTCTGGATGAGTATAAGTAAATTACTACCCTGCCGGCTTTAAAAGAGGTTAGAAATCTTTTGAGCCCGACAGCAGGACTTTCTAGTGGCTGAAATATTTATCCCATCTCAGTGTCTTGGGACACATTTAGAATCCAAAAAAGACAAGCATTAGCACGAAGTTGGCTAGCTGGGATTTTTCCTTCTCCTTTTTCTTTTTTCATTAAGCTGAAAAATGAAAAAGAGTTGCCCACTTTCACTGCAGCAGCACATCACTTACTTAAAAAACTACACCATCTGCACCAAGAACAACAACAAAAAAAACACACCCAAGTCCTCCCCCACTGGGAAAAAGGAAAGAAGAAGCTGCTGCTGCTGTTTCTTCCAAAATTTTTGGCACCCACAAATTTTTATTTGATGAGGGGGTGCTGCAAAAACTCAAGACAGCTGCTACCTTCTGTGCCTTCTGGAATAGGCAGTGAGCAATGCTGGCTTTTTCCGCTGAGAAACGGGAATTCGCTTGCACCGGTTGGAGCCCTCCACACGCTCCTCCCTCCCTCTGTTGATCTTCTCCCTGTAAGGTCACCCCTTATCGTGATGTCATACAGACTTGGCATCTGCAAACTATCAACAGGCCCTGCTTTCAGGTTTCTGTCCAATCACCTTCGCTTTTAGCCTTTGCTTCCTGACCATCAGGTCTGCAGGCTCCGTGAAGAACAAAACAAGACATATACACGTATATGCACAGACACACATACCACTTAGTGTTCCCATCTGCAGATCTCAACTAGACTTTCCCCTAAAGCCTCCCTGGAGGATGAACACACCTCTTCCCATTCCCCGGTGCCAATACACATCATGTTGCGAGGCCACTGAAGACAACCATCTGCTTTCCCTTTGACTTGCTCTTTCAAATACACATGGACATCTCCTGCACGGGCACACGTAAAGCACCAAGGGAGCAGGTCCACCATGATTAGTTTCTCAGCAGCCCTGAAAAATCCCTGCAGGTCCTTTCGACTCGTGGTGGCACTGGTGTCAGATGGAACCAGACATATCTGCCTTGAGCACTTCCCAGAGCCATTTGGTTCTCATCAAACCAACTGTTTCCCGCTAGAGCTGTCTGAGGAGCATCCTAGCTGTCAGCAGGGTGGGAGGATTCACACGTGGATGTCCAAGCCTCTGTGTGAAGATGGGCCTCTGCCTCCACGTGCAGAAGCTGGACCAGGTCTCCAGCTGTGTCAAGACTCTGCACAGCAACCTGCCAGCCTTGAGAGCTCATTTTAAGAACCCCAATCTCTGCATATCACTTGTTCAAAGAAGATACAGCCCAGGGACATAGGGGAGAAGTTATAAAATGACTCATCGATTCGGCCCAGGGATGACACCCTTAGCATTCACAGATCTCATTTTCACACAGATTTCATGGGGCTTCTTCCTTTGTGGCTCATACTGTAAAGAATCTGCCTGCAATGCAGGACACCTGGGTTCAATCCCTGGGTTGGGAAGATCCTCTGAAGAAGGGAATGACAACCCATTCCAGTATTCTTACCTGGAGAATCCCAAGGATAGAGGAGCCTGGGACGCTACAGTCCACTGGATTGCAAAGAGTCGGACACAACTGAGCAACTAACACTTTCACTTTAATATTTACACATACAGCATATTATATTTACACTGACCCTGAAAGAAGATGGGGTGTAAATTTCCCACAGGAATGATTTATGGTGAGTGAGTCACCTGGACCGTGAGCAAGCTGAGCTGTCTGCCCAGCATCTGTGCTTCACTCTACATTCCCATTTGCCTCTCTCGTGCAATGCAGAGCAGCAGCCGGTACAAAGTGACAAATCCTTGTTTCCTTCTTAAAATGACTGAGCAAAGAAAGCCAATGGCTAGTATTAATGAGGCAAGCAAAGAGAAAAGCGAGGAGGTCTAAGAAAAGGACAGCTCTTCACCAGGAAATAGCTGTATAAATTATTTTCATACTGTATTTATAGCCTCATTAAGGGCCCGAAGCTGTTACTTACATTTTTTAGTTATGCTTCATTGCATTTCATGAGGAAAATTATATCCCAGCGGCATTAACATTGTGGGGATTTGCAGAGCTGGCAGGATGCGGCCCTTGTGAGGCTCACGGTCCATGACTCAGGGGCTGGAAGCAACACTGGGGTATGCTGTTCCTTGGGTGGGTTGATTCTCAAAGGTAAGTTCTGAGCCCCCATCCTGGTCCCCAAACCTCGTATGCTCCCTTTAACGGCCCTTGAGAAGTTGGTTATTGACTTCTCACTCCGGAAAATCTAACACCTACTGACATTAGCACCTGGCAGAAGCTAACATCCGTTCTCTTTCTCGGTCTTCACAGTAGTCCTCTGAAATAGGCTCCACACCCATTCTGCAAACCAGAAATCAGACTGAAGACCACAGTACAGGGATCTGCCAATGTTTCGGGTCAGACAGTAAATATTTTAGGCTGTGCAGCACAGAAGGCCAGATTAAAGATATTACACCAGTACTTACAGAAGAGGAGAGAAGACAGTATTTCACACAACTTTTAGTGATGCAATTCAAAATACTGACATAACAATCGAGAGCAATTTTTTGGTAGCACAAGTCTACTAATGAAGAGAACAGAATTCTTCTGGGGGGGGCTGAAGTTCAAAGTTGGTATCCCCTATCATTAAAAGCTACTGCAAATGTTTAATTTTTCTCAACCACTTTAAAAGGGTAAAAACCATTCTGAGTGTGGGCACGGGGGTGGACTGGCTTCGGCCCCCGGGCCATAGTTTGCATAGTCCTAAGCAAGAAAGTAGGTCTGCCTAAAATATCAAAATGGAAGAGGCACTCAATCCAAAGGGCCTTCCTCTCTACGTCACCACACCCCCCACACTCTAAAACCATTCCTTTGCTTTAGTGGCTGCCCTCACCACCACCACAAAGGCAGCGATCTCTGCTGCCCTACATCCCTGGCAAGTGCCAGGCACCTGGCAGACATGCAGGAAATGCTTGTTGACTGCATGGGTGATGACTCCTAAGGACACTTCCGGTTCTGACATGCTCAGGTTCTGTGAATTTATCTAAACCCTACCTGAACCTATTTACGTGTGCTCAGTCGTGTCCAACTCTTTGCAGCCCCATGGACTGCAGCCTGCCAGGTTTCTCTGTCCATGGAATTTTCCAGGCAAAAATACTGGAGCGGGTTGCCATTTCCTACTCCGAGGGATCTTCCCGACCCAAGGATCAAAGCCACGTCTCTTGTGTCTTCTGCACTGGCAGGCAGATTCTTAACCACTGCACCACTTGGGAAACCCGAATCTATTTCTATTTCTGTGCAAAAAGCAATGGGTAATGAGATGGTTCTGTAAAACATTCTTGAGCTCCCATAAGGGAAGAAGAGAAACAAAGAACTTTTCTGGATGAACTTCTATAGGTATTTGCTCTTTTTTCACACATGCTGGGTCCTCACCAAGGGTGACCTGCATGGCAGGCCCGGGTGAGAACCTAGCTCCATGTGCCTTCTGTCTTTTCAGCTTCAATCGACAGCAGCAGCCGGAAGTGAAAATCAAGCAGTGAAGATAAACCGAAGGACAAGAGAAGGGACAACTTTATAACCAGTTCATCAGACTTGAAGATAAGCCAGGCTTCAGAGAGGACCAATCAATCCTGCACTTCAGCACCTCTCAGAAACAGCCAAAGGGTCAAGAAGAGGGGAATTCATCTCCAACTCCAAGGTCAGCACAGCCCCATCTGGCCCAGGACAGGTGCAGCCATGCCTACAGTCCTTAGAAACCATTGTGCAGCCTGTACTCTGCTCTGCACAGACACACCAAGGCAAGCATGGAAAGTCCCAAAGCAAACCAAGAAATAAGGCCAGAAAAGCAAAATGAGCTCCATTTAGGCCCCAAAGCATACCCTGATGAGCACAGGGTAAGCAAGGGTTTCTAAAAGAAGAGTCAAGAAAGCACAAGTCATTAAAAGTGGAAAATATGACTGCATTAAAGTGGAAAACATCTGGTTATTAAAAGATGCTATAAACAAAGTTAAAAGATAAGCAACTAACTGGAAATGGTATCTGCCATATATATAACCCACAAAGATCCATATTCAGGATTTTCTTATAAGACTATATATGGAAACATAGACCACCCAACAGAAAACTGGTCAGAGCATAGAAATGAACAGTTACGTTCCCAGATGAGAAAACTCAGATAGCTGCTTCAGACAAACTCACACCCACTTGTCATCAGAGCATGATAAATGAAACAAAGGAGTTCTCTTTCACACTCACCAGACTTGCAAAGATTTGAAGTCTGATATTCTCACGTGGCACAATGATAGGTTACATACAACGTGAACTCCCAGCTACAGGTGTGAATACACAGAAGACCCATTTAGCAATGTCCGGTGAGGCTGAAGGTGTACCAAGGCTTTAACCCAGCTGATCCTCTTCTGGTACCTACTCCAGGCCTGGGGCAAGCATGCACAAGACAAGAGCAACGGAACCTTCACAGTGGCCCTGCTGTAATACAAAACTGCGAGACACACCAAAGTCATCAAAATGAGAACGGATGAAGAATCCAGTCCATTCAAAGCTATGGACTAATTGCCCAGGGCTGGAATTTAATGAACTCGCGTGGTGCAAACCACCACAGGTCAATCCGAGAAGGCTGATGCTTAATGAAAACAGTGAGTGGCAGAATATACCTTGAAGTACATGCTACTCTAATAGATACATCCAGATGTGAAGGTATTTCTGAAAATGTGTAGGAAAGGAAGATATCAGATTCAGGATAGTGGTTACCCTCTGTCGAATGGGATCAGAGGGTATCCAACGAACGTCAACTGTAAGATTTCTTTCTTTCTAGCTGTCTGAAGCAAGCACAACAAAATATCAGAGTTTAATGGAGCTGGGTGGAAAGCACATAGGCTTTGTGTTATTCTTGGTCCTTTTCCCATCCTTTAAAACATGTTTCATTAATAAAATTTATTATAAAGACCAAATATTATGCTAATATTTGAGAAAAGTCTATGAAAGACATATGGAACTGTTTATCACTAGTGTTCTAGCATCAAAAACTTCATCAACTATAAAAGGAGGAGAGATAAAAGGGGGCAAGTGCTCACACAGAGGAAAAAAATGCAAGGACATTCATCTGAGAGATTCTGTCTATTACAAACTCTTTTCATTTTCTGAAAGGCAGCAACAGTTGCAGAGCAGAAGCGGCTTGTAGAGGAAAAAAATAAACACTTCTCACAAGACAGATTTACCCACCCAAGTCACTAAGGCATGACATTCCAAAAATAAAAATAACAAGGGTCAGCCAGGTCAGATATTTTATAAATACTAACTCCCTGAGATGTCAGGGTGGGAAAAAGCCACAGGAGAGCTTGCTTTCTCAAATAGTCCATGCCATCTGCTTCCTTACACCACCCCATCCCCCAACATGGGGCTGCAGAAGGCTGCAAACGTGGGCTAAGCTGGGGCAGCCAAGGCTTTGATTTGGTATGCCCCATCACCATTGCCAAATGTTTGATTCTCTTACCACTGTTAACTAGCCGTGTGACTTCAGACAGGTAAGTTACCCTCTCTGAGCTGGAATTTTCCACTCATGAAACTGGGGAGACCCTACCTCCCTATCAGGGTTGCTGAGGGATTAGTGTAGTCACTAAATCATGCCCGACTCTTTGCGACCCCATGGATTGTAGCCCACCAGGCTCCTCTGTCCATGGGATTTCCCAGGCAAGAATACTGGAGTCGGTTGCCATTTCATTCTCCTGGGGATCTTCCCAACCCACAGATCAAACCCGAGTCTTCTGCATGGCAGGCAGATTCTTTACCACTGAGCCAGCTGGGAAGGGATATAATACATACACACACACACACATATACAATACATTATATATATATATACACACACACACACACACACACATATATATATATATATATATAATGAGAGACAAAGTGAATATAATAGTGCAGGCAGCATACACTGGGAGCTCAATAGCAGTTCTAGTCCGTGACTCCTCCCTTCCCTCCACCATCGCCCTGCCTCTCCTCCTAGGGCTGGTTCCATAGTGGTAACTCAGACAAGGCTAAGCCCCCTTCCTCCCTCCGCCTCCTTAGAAAGGGCACACAGACTGAGCAGGTGGAGCTGGTTGGCTGGCTGAGACCAGTGGTCACTTAGGTCCAGAAAAGTAGACTTTGAAGATAGTCACTAGGTTTTAAGAATTCACAAAGCGACGCTGACTGTGCTGACTATGTATTCTAACGCATGACAGTCTCAGTTTCACTACTCCTAAGAAATAATTAACCCTCCACTGATCATTCCTAAGGCTCTTTAACAGCAGCCAAACTATATTCATGAGCCAAACCTTCCAAACCACGTGGTTATGAAGAAGGTCAAAAGTGAAAGGCACGGAGATCACCATTGGAATCTGGGGGTAAAACTCCATCTCTTGAGGTCTCAGGTACCCTGGGTGTAAAATAAAGTAGTAACAGGTGACGTCCAAGTTCCCTTCCAGCTCTTGACCGCTCATTCTTGCTTCCATGGACACACCCTTGGTCCCTGAGGCAGGCAAACATTTGCCATCTGCCCATCCTAGATACATTCTCTAGCATTTAAAACTAATACCTGGGGTTTACACAGAGCTCCTCTGCTGAAGGTCTAAAAGCATTCCCGCAAGGCAGGTACTGAAGGCAATTCCTCCTTTTCAAACACAAAGAGACTAAGACTCAGAGGTCAGCCAGCCTCTCGAAGGGCAAGGCTGGAACTGGCCAGAGAATTCAGGTTCCAGCCCCTGGGGGAGATTTAACTCTTGCCACCACATTTTAGGACTCCGACTTCCTGCATCATCCCCCATGAAGAGGGTCTCCCACTTCCCCTGCCCCCAGAGAAAATAATCTCTAAAGAGTCACGAATCAGACCTGCCCTCCCCCATTCCCTATGGAGTCAAGGATTCCCTGGTTCCCTGCAATCATCCACAATTTTCCATCACGTCTCAGCAAATGAACGACTGTCTGGCTTATCACTTCCGATTAGGAGAAGAACTCTGCCAGGGAAATCAAAAACGCTAGCCTGTTACCACCAAGCAAGGGGGGAATACATATTAACTGGTGCGTCTTTTTAAATTTTCTTAAGCAGCTTAATCCATTAAACCCATCCGTCCTGCTTCTACAATCTGCTCACGTGAGCACCTCCCTCCATGCTCAGCGCGCCGACAGGCCCTCCATCAGGAGAAATTAGCTGACTTCTTGAGCAAATGATGTTTGTACATCCAGCAAGTGCCAGAATTAAGCAGTATTTACAGCTGGAGTCCCGCTTCAGTCTGCGTGTCTGAATGAGTGCTGATTTCAGAGAGAGCCACTCATCTTTGCAAGAGATTTGTCGGATTTGGTAACGACAAAGGGCTGAAACCTTGCAGGCGAACCTGTTCGGATTCCCACATTGTGAAGGGTAGTTTATGATGGCCCAGAAAACAAACCAAATTAAAACTGAAAGAGGGATCAATTTCAGAGCTGGTTTCTTTCAGGTCAGTCCTAAAGCCCACAAACTTTAAATTCTAATTCCACTCCACCTAAGCTCAGGGGGATGGCTTAAGTCCTCTGTGCCTCAGTTTCCTCATCTATAAAATGAAGATGGACCAAACAGGAGCTCGATAAGCTCTTGAGGGTGATCTAAGAGCTGTTTTGTCCCTCGTGGTATTGGAAGTCATATACAGTCCCAGATTTGAAAACATTTCAACTCTCATTGTTTATCATTTGGACCAGAAAACCTCTTACAGAAAAAAAAAAGATACATATACTAAAAATTCAGCTGAAGCTTCTGGCATTTTCAGACATTTTATGACAGCATGCAGATTGGGGCCATAGATTAGCCAGAGTTCATTTGTTAAAAGTATTATTATCCACTATTAAAGAATGACTATTATATAAAGACTAGATGTAATGTAGGCAGAGACTATGTCATTACACAAGACATATCATTACAATGTAGTTACATGATTAATAATTAGAGGAAAGGTGATCTCAAGTGCAAAAGAATCCACCTTAAACTGAAGAAGACAGAATCCTACCCGGTGAGATGAGAGACTGAGAGACGGGAGCTGCTCATTAAGAAAGGATTTTTTGATAACCTGAAGAGGCCCTACCACGTGGCTCCGGTTCAGGTTTGCACAGCGCTCTGATAACAGGTGCAGCTCAGCACCAAGACAATGGAAAGAAGTCAAAGGCTTAGTGAACGCAGAGACCAGGATCGCCTTTCAGCAGGCTCAGCCCCTAGAGTCTGCAAGATCTTCACCCTCTGACACCCAGCTGGTTCCTGCCCCCTTTGCTTTCCTGGATCTACTTTCACAAAGTCCCCAGGGGCCTCCCAACTGATGGATCCAAGAGCTATTTATTAATTTATTTTACTGAAAAATAGTTGATTTACAATGCTGTGTTGGATTCTGGCGTACAGCAGAGATCAGTTGCGTGTGAGCATGTATATATATTCTTTTTCATCTTCTTTTCCACTATGGTTTATGGATATTGAATACAGTTCCCTGTGCCATACAGTAAGACCTTGTTTATCCATTCTATATATGTCAGTACGCATCTGCTGGTTTCATGCTCCCAGTTCAACCCTGCCCAACCCCTCTTCCCCTCTGGAAACCACAAATCTGTTCTCTATGTCTGTGAGTCTGTTTTGGTTCATAGATAGGTTCATTTGCATCACAGTTTTGATTCCACATGTAAGTGATGTACTATAGTATCTCTTTTTCTTTCTGATCATTATCTTAGTATGATAATCTCTAGGTACACCCATATTGCTGCAAATTGCACTATTTCAGTCTTTTTTATGGATGAGTAATATTCCATTGTACATCTGTTGATGGACGCTTAGGTTGCTTCCCTGTCTTGCCTATTGAAAATAATGCTGCTATGAACATAAGTGTTCATGCAGCCTTTCAAATTATAGTTTCATCCAGATATGTCCCCCAGGAGTGGGATTATTGGAGCATATGGCAACTCTATTTTTGGTTTTTGGAGGAACCTCCATACTGTTCTCCATAGTGACTACATCAATTTACATTCCCACCAACAGTGTAGGAGGCTTCCCTTTTTTTCCACACTCTCTCCAGCATTTGTTATCCAAAAGTTACTTTCAGTCTTTATCTGGCACATGACCAGGCTGCAGTGGATAAACTGGATGGCTCCCTCCTCCTTAAACTCCATTCCCTCGGCCTCACCAACATGAAGTTCTCCAGTTCCCCCATCTTCCCCACACTCCTGGCTCTCTGACCATTCCTCCTCCATCTCCTCGAAGGCTTCTCTCACTCCACCCACCCTTCTTTCACCTCTAGAGTTGTGTCTCCCATTGCTTGAATGACAGAGTCATCTTCCCTGGATAAGCTCTCTTGTCTGCCATGAGGGTCAACTTCCAGCTCAGCTCTCTTCCCTTCAACTCCATCCTCCACCCACAACTGCACACTTCCACCCACTACTCCCAAGACACTCTGTTCCAGGCATCAACTCAGCATGTTTCGAACAGACCTCTGGATTTTTCTTCTAAACCTGCCCCTCCTGTATCACTCAGTATCTCAGTTGGTAGAATGGCCAACCATCCCTCCCTCTTTACTTCCACCCATGTCAATCAACCAATGTAAAACATTTTTCACTTCCATCTTTCCTCACCATTTCTACCACTCACAAGCCTAGTTCAAATACTTCTCTCTTGCCTTTATGGCTTTGCATTAATAGCTTCCTCGCTGGCTTTCCAAAATCCAGTCTTGACCTCTAAAAGGCATCCTTCACATAACCGTAGAGCAAACCTGATCACATCCCTCACTGTCATTCCATGGAGGGTAAGGCCACAGCCCTGGGGTCAGCACAGGAGGGGTGCGTGTCCTGGCCAGCCCACCTCTCCTGTGGCCCCTAACATGCAGGTCACTTTACAAGCTCCCCTATCAGAACTTTCAACATAACTGATGCAAATGTTTATCTCTTCCCTTCTCACAATAGCCACTGTTTGTGTGCCAGTCTTCCCACAAAACCCCATGAGCAACTTTCGCACCAAGGGAGGGAAAGTGTCCTAATGTAGCCTAGAGCCAAGGACAGAATGCTGAAATGAGAGAGGGTGGGAGGCACAAAGTGTGTGGGTGTATAGAAATATGGATGGCTGCCTCTTTGGGCTATCATATTCTGAATAGCCTCTCACTCAACATTTTGTGGATGATTCCTGCAAGTTAAAATTATTCCTCAATCATCTGGACAGTCCACATTTGTATGCAGCTTAAGATTTATGGAATGAAGACATGTTTCTTCACGCTCAGATAACAATTTGATCTCAACTCAATTATCTAAAAAATGGGAGCAGGGGAGCAGGATTCCCCAAGTAATTTCATTCCTATCACTGTTACTGCACTCCTTTCTGAGAAGTCCATGGGCTCAGGGATTTTCTAGATTTTCACTTCTAGATTCACTTGAGCTTAAATGGATAATTCTCCATGGTTCAAAGTAAAAATTTCACACAGCCCAATCTTTTGAAGGTAACCTCGGCAGGTAAGAGCTGGCCTCCAGGACTCTTGGGCGTGAGAACTCTGTCTAGGGCATGTGCGGTCAGCAAGAGCTGACACAGCTGTCGGGGACACAGGAAAGACAACATTCTGCAATGACCCATTCTCTCAAGGGCCTGCTCACAAGAAATCAAGGTTCCTGGGAGAGAAGAATCAGGCCCAGATGCATCCAGGCACTGACAACATGCACAAGAGTCAGGGCCCCTTCTGTCTCTGCTCTGTGCTGGGCTGCAGGCAGCCTCAGGCAAGCCTGTGGGCTTCCATCCAGGGAGAGGTTGATTCCCCTTTCACCGCAGTGAATCTCAAACCATCAGCACCCCACACACTTGGCCTTTGTTTGTTTCTTTCCGTATCCAGGGAGCAGTGACAGCTGCACTGAAGACAGTGGCACTGGGGGCTGGGACTCTCACACAGAGCAGGCAAGGCAGCAAGCCCTCTGCTACTGGAGCAGCGTGGGTGGCCTGGAGAAATGGAGGGGCCTAAGGGGTTCCATCAAAAGTGTTCCTGCCATCCAAGGTCTCGAGAACACTGGGACGTGGGCCCCCAGCCACCTCCATTCCTGGAAACCCTGGCCTCCTTGGAACAAACAACCCAGTCTGTTTATCAGCATGGGAGGTGGCTACCCTCCTTGGGCTCTGGACGTGGAGGGAAAAATCCTGGCTCCATGTGAACCTGCCAAGAGAGTTTAGGGAGCAGCACTGATCTAGGAAATGCCAGCAGAATGAAGAAACGCACCGTGAGCCAGAACTGCCAGCAGAGCTCGAGAGACGCTCTCGGTCTCTCCTTTTGTTGATCATGGGTCTTTATGCTAAAGACTGGAGCGGTCGCGGTCTTTAAACGAGGCAAGGAATTCAGCTTCTCACTGATCATCCACAGTAATCAGCTCCAACAGGAACCAACCCCTGCCTGGCACTGATCCCTTTCCAGGGCACAACACCATCCACCCCACGCTGCACCAACGATAATGCAGTTACGACAGCCGGGACTCTCCAGCTAAGAGGAAAATTTGCACCTAATTAGATAAAAACAAAACAGAAAACCAAAACCTTTAATCAGCGCCAAAAAGAAGATGGACTACTTGATCTTTTGTGGCGCTGTATAGCCTGGAATGCCCATCAAGATGATTTTTTCCTAAATGTTTTCTTTCAAAACAATCCTCTGTGTCCCTATTTACAAAGAACTTAAAAATTCATAAGAAAATCTCACACAAACCAAGGGAAAAACAGATACAGGAAATAAATAAGCATGTCACAAAAAATCCAGGTGGCTAATAGAAAAAAAGGTGCACAACCTCAATGGCAATTAAACAAATGCACATGGAAATGCCGTTTTTAAAAACAATCTTATCAGCAAAAGTTAACATGATGGATAATACTGAGCTGGCATGGCTGTGCGTGGCCCTAAGGACACGGGCACACTGATACTACTGGGGGGGAAATCAGCTGGTACCAGCTCTCTGGGGCTATTTGGCAGTGCCCAGCACTACTTAATATGAGCTTATCTTTGGACTCACTGGTTTCATTTCTAGGAATCTATCCTTAGGAATGCATGTGTGCTAAGTCACTTAAGTCCAACTCTTTGTGACCCCATGGACTGACTGCAGGCTCCTCTGTCCATGGAATTCTTCAGGCAAGCATACTGGAGCGGGTAGCCATGACCTTCTCCAGAGGATCTTCCTGACCCAGGGATAGAACCTGCGTCTCTTGTACTGCAGGTGGATTCTTTACCGCTGAGCCATCGGGGAAGCCCATCCTTAGGAATATATTAATATAAATGCATAGGGAAACACGCAGAAGGCTGGCTTCCCTTTACATGGTTATGTGCAAAAGCTCAAAACTTTGAAGAACTTAAACATCTACCAAGCAGGAGATGGGTAAATATGATATGGCATACTCACCAAGAACACTACAGCCTTTAAAGAAAAAAAAAAAAACCCAGCAGCCAGAATGTACTGACATGGAAGAATATCTACAATAGAGGCAGAGGAGAGAAAGCAGGTGCAGAACAGTATACATAACATAATCCATTTTTGTTTATCTCTAGAGATGTATGTGGTAATATATAAGCCCCATTTACATCTGCAGGTCTTAGAACATACACTCTGAGGGAAAAAAGTGAGATGTCCTTTCAAAATATGGGTTATATTTTCTATTAGCATCTTTAAAAAAAAACAAATTTCTTAAAATATCCCCATAAGTAAATATGCCTGGAGAACTTAATGATCTAAGAGTAACCACGATGATACAGGGGAGGAATTGCACAGCACTACTCATTATCAAAATACACCCCTCCACACACACACTCACAGAGAGGATGAGAGAGACTGGCTCCTTCAGCTTTCAGAAGCAAAAGCCAAAAGGACAAGATCATCCTTCTATTTAAGAACTTACAAAATATTTAAAAAGGCAAAGCATGCCTTAAAACTTACGAGGAACAACTTTGGGTTAAGAGGACTTTTATGTAGTTACAAAACTGATAGCACCAACCTTTGGCCCAAACTAATAGTAAAAAATAAAATCAAATGTTAAAACGAAGGAGGGAATCATCTGGAAAAACCTGCAGATGGCTGCTTCTTAATGAGTTATTCTGGAAAATTACCTACGGGCTGTATTCCCCTTTACACCCTAATAGAACAAAAATACATTCGACAAAGAGCTGCGGCCACCCCTCCAGGGCCCCCCTCCCACCCAGCCCTTCTCCCCACAGGAGGCCCCCACCCGGTGGCCCGTGAGGGAGCGCCAGGAGCCCTGACTCTGATTAAGGGATATAAATCTAATTTGTCCTCTGCGAGGAATGTAGCAAGTCTCTCCAAGGCTTGCTGGGCTCAGTGTGAGCCCACAATTATAGCTGCTCTGTACTCCGGCTTCCACACTCCTGCGTCTTCCAGGTGGCAGCAAGCCACACTCTCTGCTGGAGACACAGGGCTCATTCAGGGCGCCTGGAGCGAAAGCCCTGGAGCCCGGAGCCCGAGGCTGGCGGGGCGTCTGGTCGCCAAGGTTTCCGAGCTGTCCCCGCAACTCAATGGATGTAGGGTCATCCCACAGTCCACCTCCTGGAAAAGGGGGCGGAAATTAGATATTTTTTAAGGTTGAGAAAAAGGAATCAGACACTCTTGCCAGGTTCAAAACCAGGCAAAAGTACCCTATGGGGTTGCAAGCCAGGATGTGGGGGGGAACACGGTTCTGGGGTGTTTGGTGATGGTCTGTTTCTCCACCTGAGCCCTGGATTCCCAGGCGTGTTTGCTTCATGAAAATTCATGAACTCCGCACTTAACATTTATGCACTTTTCAGTCAGTGTGTTAAACTTCTGTAAAAAGTTTATTTAATAAAAAAAAAAAAATCTCTTGAATGGTAGCTGGCTCACAGGCACCATCTCTGACCATTCTCAGTGGGCCCTCTCCTCTCTTCCTTTCGCAGTTGGAGCCGCCAGCAAACTCATTGGTCAAAGTCAGACCGTGTTCCTAGGTCCCCAGGCCACAATGGCACGATCTATCAATGGGCGGGGGAGCCGGCAGAGGCAGAAGTGCTGAAAGGAATGTCCAGCCTTTATTTTTAATTGATTTGCTCACTTTCCCCTAATATCAAAACAGCCCCAGTCCTTTTCTGCAATGACCAAAACGGCATCAGCCCCACCCTGATAAACCCCAAGCACGCAGACTTCTCAGGCCTGGCTCTGTGGGCCCCATCCCCTGACCCTGGCCGAAGTACAAGCCTCCAGGAAGCATCTGCAAAGTCTGAACAACCGCTCCAGCTCGCATTCCAAAATGAGTCTGAGCCCGGGCTGGGACTCACCTTCTGGAAAGCCCATGTCATCTCCAGCTACCTTCAGCCTCATTCCTCGTCTCCTCTGTGGCTCTTGTTATCACGGATATTTAGGTTTTCAATGAACTTTCCATGCAGTTATTTTGGAGGTTACCCGCTTCTTGTGTTAAATAAAAAGGTTCCTGTTTGTTTGTTTGTCTTTGACATGAAGAATAATGTAAAGTTTATAGAAAACTACATGGAGCGAAAAGCAATCCAAAAGGATGTGTATTCCATGATCTACACATTAGGCACCTCAACACTGAAATCTCTGGATGGGAACTCTGAATCTGCTTTTTTTCTCTCTCTCTCCCTTGCTATAGTCATGGTTTCAAAAAGGCGCTGCCAAGTCACCCCCACTGCTACCCACGGGTTCAGAGAGGATCTTCAGCTGCAGGGAAGAGAAGATGCTTGTGGCTCACCAGCACGGTAAGTGTCACCTCCGGAGAGCACAGCACAGAAGCAGGAGGAGTCAACGAGAGCCCCTCACTGAAAGGGGAGTGTCTTATTCTAAGAGCACTCCAAGCATCATCAGGGTACCAATCACACCCCCATACTGCACCCTTCCAGCAACTTCGTCCAAGAGGGCCCATCATCTCCCAGGATGTCCTTACAGCGTTTTCATGAAAGCCCAAGCTGGTGATGCCCCTATGTGTGTTCTGCATAGAGATTCCACTCCACTGCTGTCAAGCACCTCTCTGTCCGTCTATCTCTCAGATCAGCCTCTTGTGCTCCCACAAAACAAACAGCTTCTGTTCCAACTTCCAGCCATGCCCTGTGCTGCCCTCCTCCCACCCCCTAGAATAAACTCAATCTCCTGCCACCTCCCCGACCCCAGGAAAAATCCCAAACTTGTGTAAACAATGGGCAGGCCAGCTCCAAGCTCAGACTCCGAGAGCAGGGAGGCGGTGAGGTGTGGAAGGAACACCTCAGGCGAGCCCAAGAATCACAGACCCACAGTTCAGCAACAAGTCACAGATCCAAAGATCACACCGGGAACGCCTGCAGAGAAAGAGCCAACTGAAAGCTTAACAAAAATAGCGTCTTTATTAAGGAAAAAAAACGGGGTGCCAGCAAACCCAGCCTGGCATCAGCTCTTTTCCAGTGCCTTCCAGATCCTAGCAGATAACACGTAAACATGGAACCACAGCCCGGGAGTGTAGGCAGAACTGGCCGGGGCAGTGGGGAGGAAGACATCAAGTAACCATCACGGTCAACTCCCCAACGGGAGGGAAAATCTCCAACACTCCCTCGGGGCTTAAAATTCGTGAGGAGAGAAGGGGTTATTTTGTAAAACACCATCCCAAAAAACAGTTCTTCAAAGTTCGTACTCATGAGTCAGCTGCCAAGAGGCTAAGGGGCCCTGCTAACAAGCACACAATTTCAGGAAAAAAAAAAATGTCTGTTTTTACCAAACTCCCATCTGAATCAGGCACTTTCCTCTGTGCTGCTTAAAGAACACGAAAGAAGAAAGTTCAGAATCATTTCAAAAACAAAATATTGTTCAGAATGTCCACACAAATAAATTGGAACGGCATTTCCAGCTCTAAATATAGCATATATCTATGGGCAAGTCAATAACATTTCAAAATTAATAAGTAACTTCAGAATTATAATAGAGAACTAAGAATTTAAATACTGTATAAATTTCCATTTTCTGCTCCCAAGCACCAGGGTTTTTGCTTTTTTCCTACGTTTTCCATCCACAGTATTTTTTTCCAGTTTCAAAATTCCCAGAGGTTCAATCTTTAAATAGAAATACAGCACTCAGAATTCCTAACCTCTAGTGAATAAAGAAGGAAGAATTCCTAATCTTAGAATATAGAAGGAAGGCTAACTTTATTAATTAAAATCAACAGTAAGAAACCATCTTCAAGGACATTAGTGACAAAAAAAGCAGACCATAAACTCATGGATTCATGATGTTAGCAACAGGCCACCACCCAAACTTCTCTTAGAAGTGATACCTACGTTTATGAAGCACCCACAATGTATTAAGATCTGCATTGGTGTTTTTACACATTATTTAATCCATACTGCATCTCTACTGAGTGGCTTTACCCCCATTTTACAGGTGAAACTGAGACTCAGGATGACAAACTAGTGAATGAGAACTGGGATGCAAATCAGAGTCGATCTGGCTCCTCAAAGCTCTCATTTTTTTCTTAAAACCACCACTGTATTCTTAACACAGCAAAAACAAACAGCATTATTATTAAGAAAATACGACCTACAATTGCTGTGGTTCTCTCTTCACCCTTTCAAGGTCTTAATTCACGTATTTTGGAATAGTGGAACTTCTGATATACAAATCCACATGAGAAGTGTTAAAGGACTGTTCAGATGCGAAACTCGTCTCCATGGGCAACCACTGCATTCTCACATCTAAACCACCATAGCCCATGTTTTCCTGGACATTTTGCCACTGCACTGGGTCCACGGAACAACATAATTAAACATTTAATCTCTACCTGTTCCCCACTGAGTGCTCTGTTGCATGGTACACAGACATTCAACTAACTGATTCATTCATTCATTCACCCATAAAAAAACTTACTGGGCACCTAAGATAAGCCTAGGGGGACCACAAGGTTGGGGCACGTTCAAAGGCTACAGCTAACCAGAGAGAGGTGTGTGCATCTAGACAGCTGTAATGATAAAAGCTGGGATCATAAATGCCACAAGAAAGGAGTAGAAAATGGGGGTGTCATCAAGGAGGAAGCAATGTATTCCAAGGAAGCATGCTGGAATGCTTCATGGAATAATTCTCAACCAGGCTGATCCAGCAGCACTGAGGTGGGAGGGGTAGGAGTGGAGGGTGTAAACTTGCATTCCAAAGAAACATTAAGCTAAGCTGAGGTACAAAAGCAAACAGTCATGAGGAACAAGAGCGAGCAGGCTGAGAAAAGCTTTAATAAGCCACACTACCGGAGTTTGGACTTTACTTTGTACACAGTGAGAAACCAACGACATCAGTTTCGAGCAGGGCAGTGATAGGAGATGAGTAAGGCTTCAGGTCGGTTAACCTAGCACTCCTACCTAGACAGACACCGGGGTAGGGAAATAGTTAACAAAAACTGATTTGGAAGCTACTGGAAACTTTTAGGCATCTGTCTGGGAATCAGAGTTGGGTTTGACTTTGCTAACTCCAATATATATTCACCCCTCTCACAAGAAATATTACAAAAAGTTGGTCAAACTTAAAGTAAATAAATATATTGAGTCTCTATTTGCTAAAGGAGGAGACAACCCAAGTCATCAATCTTTGGCTCTGGAAAACAGCAGATGGTATTTTTGGCAGCAGACCACTGTCCTAGTTATATGTTTTGCTCAAGCTAATGCTGCACTTTGTATTTCTTCAGCCTGCATCACTGGAAGAAGGGGCAGGCCATTCCACAGCCTAACAAGCAATAAAAGAAGCTGCACTGGGCTTCAAATGTGAGCACTGTGATAAACCCAGGCACAAGGACATCAGAGGAGATCAATCTCCAAAGCTGGTGATGTTTGGCAGGGCTGGGGGCTGGCATTTGCTGAGCACTCTATAAACAATTCAGCACTCTGTAAACAAACCTTCAAAAGACAACAACAACAGAGAGACAAGCATGGAAGAGAATCCAACAGTCATAAGTACTTTATGTAGGCAAAACTGGAAAATCCCTGATACTGGTTAAGATTTCTGGAAAATAACCTCTTTATAAGATTAAAAAAAAAAAAAAAACTAGCTTTCTGAAAACTGTTTTTCTAGAACTGCCTTTTGAGGTGCTCCTTTCTGTAATAATATTAATAATAATAATAAAGAAACTTTTGCAGATAAGTGACTCATAGCATTTTCTGCATAGATTAAATCTCTGATACTTTCTGTGAACAAACCAGTAACAGAACAAACGGCATCTGCATTTCAGCAACACCAACTTAGGAGGGTGCAGAGCCGGGATTATAAAGGGGTGGGAAAGCCTTCCTTTCCTGAAGAGTTTCATTTCACCTTGCAATCCTACTTTACTCCTTTCGACAGAAACATTGGGCAGGAGGAAAAACCATCTCTATTCTAACAGAAACTAATTTTTCAGATGTGGAAGAGAAAAATAATACAGGACTGTTTTCTGTACTTTTTTCTTAACCTTCTTTCAGCCAGGTGACCAGAACAGCCAACCAAATCTTGCCAATGGAACTCATCAGATGATATCTGATCCCAAATCAAGAGACCTAAACTGTACTTTGGAAGTTTTTGACTTAAGGAAACAAAAATGTCAGTCTCTGAGCTGAAAAAAGGAGCTTCCTAGGAAGTGATGCCAAGGGAAGGAAAAAACTCTTCAGGGATGTTCTAGGATAAAAAGGTGGAGCAGTCACAGATAAGAGGAGGAGAAAGCTGGCGACGTGAGAACAGTACAAAATCCATTTCTCTGGGTGCCAGGAAGCAGGGTGATGTAGGGAGTGTGGAGCTGGGCCCCGATCTCAGAGTGCTGGACAAAGAAAAGACCTGAAACAGAGATACCTGGCACAGTCCCAGGGGAAGAAAAGGGAAGGTGGGAAAAGGGTCCATTAAAAGAAATACAAACACTTTACCAATTCAACTCATAATCAGAGTGTAAATGACTGCCGTAATCTCCAGAGCTGTAATTCTGCTGTGAAAACATGTTTTTAAAAATAAGGCCTCCATGGAAATAGAAGCCCAAGCTGGAAGGCCTACAATGAAAACAAAGCGGCACTTCTTCCTTGCACAGCACGGCTTCCTGCAGAAACACAGCGAATGAGGGCAGATTCATTGCTGATGAAGACAAAACAAAGGCCTCAGTTCTCTTAAACGTACTTATTAAGACTTAGCCAGTTACACAATTGGCCTTTCCCAGTTGCAATCTCCCAGCCCATAAATATTTAAGAGAAGTGCACACAGCCACATGCACACACGCGCACACACACACACAAACTCCATACCTGGGCCCAATATATGCACATACATGTAAGCACACTCGGGCCCATGCATGCATGCACACACATGGAAAATATTCTTTCTCACTGAGCAGGAGTGGGATACCCACAGAACTGTTCATGGATTTACAAACCTAAACTTGCAACAGGAGCATTTAAAGCCTCAGTCCCCAACCACAACCAACTCCCCAGGGAAGGAATCTTTCTCTCACTCTCTCTCTTTCTCTCTCACTCGCTCTCTTTCTCTCTCTCTCTGAATTCCTCCTTCTATTTTTCAAGCCTTCCGGAAGTCCCAAGGCCACATAACAATCCCACCCTCTTGAAGAAACCCTGGACTTGGGATGAGCGAGGCTTTTTTTAGAGACAACCCCCGCTCCCCATCAGTGGCACCCACCACATCCAATCTGTCTCTCTCAGGCCTCCAGTGTACACACAAATGGCTTTTGGAAAGAAAAAAGGATTTGACCCAATTTGTTTACCAATTCTGCCTGGTTTGTGAGGCCAAGCGTTCGTTACAACTGATAAATAAACTGCCTTCCCCCAACATAAATGGCACTGATGATAATTACCATTTATTGAGTGTTCCCCACGTGCCAGATGCCTTTACAAACATCTAATATCTATAACAGCCTTAATCAAAGGAATCACTAACTCCATTTCACCAATGAGGAAAGGCTGCATGGGGAGGTGAAACAGTCTGCCCAAGGTCACACGGAGTAATTGAGGATCTAGGATTTATACAGGGCTGGGTCTGTCTATACTTTATCTTCTGCTGGAATGTTCCATCTGGCCCCCCAAAAAACATGACCATAGGAAAGTCCAGTCATCACACACACACACACACACACTAGCACCCCACAAAACAAGAAGCCTGCATGTCAGTCACAAGATTCTCCTGCAGCTTTCTCCCATCAGAAAGTTTACGAGGATTTTACAAAAATCACTAGTCTGCAAAGGCTGTGAAGTGACTTCCAGTTTTAAAAACTGACAAGAATCTCCCCAGAGCCAATTATTAGGGCTGATACAGCTCATAAAACAGACCATAAAACCCTCTCTGTTGGATGAGTCGTGTGTTTTCCTCTTCCAGAGGCCTGTTGGAGAGGAGAGCGCTAGACACGCCTCGCCCAGGCCTGTGGTCCACCACACCCAGGAAAGCCTGCAGACTTCGCCTCTTTCCCTCCCGGCCCTTATCAGAGCCTCTCAAGTGTGTGCAAAGGAAACATCATTCACCAGCCTCCTCTACCAGAGGGTGATCTCAGATGGGTCCCAGGAGCCGGTTCTAATTTACTTGAACGATTGAGATCTCCGTCTCCCCAGTTACTCAACCCTGCAATGCCGGCCAGCAGATATAATTGCGAAGCAGGTAGGCTAGACTCACCCATCTGCCGATGCGGTGCCAGCACACGTTGCAAATTACACGGTATAAATTTAGCAGGGTGGGTCTTACACACATTCCTGCAAATTACATGTTCCCTCACTAGTAGAAAGTTGCAATAATTACTTCGGGTGCACGCACTACGTCCACTTACTCTGGGCTTTTGGGAGCACTGAGAGCAACTCAAGAGGAATCTACAAAGATTAACGCTTAAGTGCATAATGCCTGCTGGGGAGGTGGGCCTTTCAAAAGCACTAGGAATTGGAATTGTTAACTTTCTCCCCACAGATGGAGTGTCACTCAGGCCCACTCTGTGGGGCTGAGACACAAATAGGAGATGGAGAGGGGGACACTGCACGGGGGTGCTGGGGAGGAGGGGAGATAGGAGCAGCACCGGGCTCCCTGAGCTACAGTGGGTGCTTCCCCTGCAAGAAGCAGAAGGGGCATCAGTGCAGCCAGCCAGATGCAGCCGGAAGGGAGGTCCAGATCCCTAGGGCTGAGCTCACTGGAGATTTCACCCTGTGCAATGAACCAGGATCTGTGTGCCAGGCATTAAGCTCAGGACACAAAACCTGCACCTGCATAGGATCCTTCACTACTGCTGCCCGAGTGAAATGAAACCAGCACTCATTTTACAGAGGAGGAAGTCGAGGCTCTGAGACTAAACACTTTGCCCAAGGTCACTTGATCAGAGTAGCGGGATCACCGGGTCTGTGGAACTCATGCTCGGAAATTTCAAGGGCTGCAGCCTCTGTTGAGGGGCAGGCAGCTCCAGACGCTCACTGGGGCTCTAAGGAAGGAGAAAACATCACACGGCCATTCAGAGCCTCCTATGTCTTGGTCACCCAGCACAGTGCCTCCACCGAGGCTGTTCTGTTGAATTCTCAGAACAACTCTGAGACATGTCCCATCCTCTCAATGGCACCCATGAAGAAATAAAGGCAGGGGAAAGTCAAGATCATCCATCTAGTAAGTTGCAGAGCCAAAATTTTAACCCACTTACATATATCCCCCAAATTCAAGGCTTTTCTCTCTAAACTGAGAGCTGAAACCCTGAGTTAACTGTCACTCTGATAACTACGCAGCCTTCACATTCAGGGAGAAAAAGGATTAAAGAAGAGCAAACACGTGGGGCCAGAGAATATGGAATGGTGCCACTCACAAGGTCCCAGAGCCCATGCTTTCAGCAGGATGGGGAGCGAGTAGGCTGATTTTAAAGCCACAGCCACAGTGGACACTGGCGGCAGGTTTGGTGTTCATTTCTGACTCTGCTTTACTGGCATAGCCTCTCTCTCAATGACTATGATGTAACAGGACCATAATCAGGAGCCCCGTGCTCTCCAGCCACAGGGAAGCCATGTGACCCAAGCTGAACTAACAGATGATCCCTCTGTGGAATATGACTCTTGAGGACAGAGGCAAAGACACTGAAAACACTTCATTCCCAGCAAGAAGCGGGACATGCCAGGATCAAATCTCTCCAATGCCATTCATCTCAGAAAGTCTCAGGCCTCCCCACTGAAGGAGCTTCCACTTTCGTAGGAAAGTAACACTGAGAAACACAGGTAATGTGGAAGAAAAGCAACACAAGGACTCCCACAACGGCAAACCTGCGTGGAGTGTACACAGACACAGAGAAAGGGTATTAGGCAGGAAGGTGGGCATCTATCCACTCACTCAGATAGAAGACACTGCCTGAGCCGGTTGGATAAGCTAAGATCAGGCTCAGCCATCAGAAGAGAGACTTGTCACAGCCAGATCGCTGTCTCCTAACGTCTAATATTGACAGGACATTTCCTCTTAGCCATCATAATTGGGTGGGTTAATTAAACTTGGAATTCTTGAGCACTCAAGGTTACGACCTCCATCCTGACTTCAGGAAATTGCACATTCTTTGTCTTAATTGGAAATTGTATGGGTTCACCTAACAAAAATGTGTATGGTAACCTAAGAACACACGCAAGGCTCCTCTAGACCAGAGAGTTAATGAAGAAAGTTGACACAATTACACAGGAAATGGCTGTCTCTACATTAATACATTTATGGGAGGATGACAAACACCACCTCATTACCTAGGTGGTCCCTTTCAGTTCTTTGTTACTAGGAAATAAGCACAAGGGAGCGGGTCACCACAGAGGCCCCTGATCTTCTGAGATGCTGTTTCTGAAATGAGATTTATTGTCTGGCAGCCAAGTGAGAGTCTGGCGGGTGGAGGGGAGGCTGATGCTCAGTTAGGAAGACCCAGTGTGACCCTGGGTAGCTGCTAAGACAAAAAGCCAGAACTAAGGGGGTAAAAAGGCACCAAGAGGAGATGGTGATAGCTGAGGGTACCAAGGGCGCTCTTGGGAACTATCTCATGGGCTCTTGCTCGGGCAAGGGAGTAACAGGATAATGCAATACCAGCGATGCTCTAGTTGTTAACAAAATGATAAGGACGACACATGAAGCAGTGACCTATAGAGCTCCCGTATATTCTGCAGGAACCAGGGCCAGACAACAGTTTCTGCTCCTGGACATTTGATACCGGGGACATGGAGGGGTGCTGAATTTCTGGGAATTTTTCTAATACACAGAAATGACTACAAATGTGCACAAATACCATGCCGCAAACAGGCTATCCACAGCGAGGCTAATGACAAACAAAAACTCGGAAACAAGACAAGTGCCCCGAATTTGGATGGGTTGAAATAAATGCGGAATTCAATACAGCCATTAAAACTAGTGCCCAACTGGTAGCTGGTCATAGATGCATCCTCGCTAGATGGAGAGCAGCTCAGTTAAGAGGGGTCTTGTGTGGTTTCAAAACAAATCAATTAGTATTAGAACAGACATTCTAAGTTAGGAGACAATGGAAAAGCCTATTGTCTTCATAATACAGACTACAGAAAATAAAGCTAATAAAAATGATGGCCCAAGAGTTAGGGTGAAAACAATTGAGGAAAAACTAAAATAAGAATGTTTTACGAAACGAAAATGTTCACCATATATAAAATGAAGTTTTAAAACTATATATACACACAAACACATACAACATGTCAGAAAGGATAATAAATCATTTTTTTCTGAATGGTCAGATTATTGATTTTTATTTTCTTCTTTCTGATTGTATTTTCAACAACAAATAACAATAAGAATACAGATGGATGTCCCTGAAGCTCCAGTGGTTAAGAATCCACCTGCCAATGCAGAGGACATGGGTTCAGGCCCTGGTCCAGGAAGATCCCACTTGCTGGGGGGCAACTAAGCCGGTGTGCCACAGCTACAGAGGCCGTGCTTTAGAGCCGGTGCTCGGCAACAAGAAAAGTCATGCCAGTGAGAAGCCTGTGCACCGCAGCTAGAGAAAGCCCACACACAGCCATAAATAAACAAACAGAGCTACCAAAAAAGAATCCCAATAAATGTGATTTTTCAGAATTTTTTACTGGCGGCGGAGACCAATATAGAACCAAACTGTCAGAGAGTAAATCAAAGGAGTTTAGCTTCATCTCTGACAAGACAGTCTCCCCTAATAATTCAATTAAAAGATTTTTTTGATAAAGAAATCATACAGTAATGCATAAATGAAGCTCATTAATTAAAGAATTCTTGCACAGAAGCTTTCTGTAATAAGTGGCATCCCTAATGTGCGACTTGGAAATGGAACATACCCTTTACATTTCCAGCATGCCTGCATGACACTCGAACCACAGTATGTCTCAGACATTCACCTGACCAGTGAATTGAAGCAAAGACCACTTCCCCGGAGTCTTTTCTTTTTTTTTTCTCAAGGTGTTGTTCCAACCACAATCTGCGTTTCCAGGCAGTTCCCTGATAGAACAGGTACCAGTGAACATCTAGGACACACAGCCTTCAGGTCTGGGTAAACTGGTTCTACCACTTCAACAGCCAGCATTGCCTTGGAGGGTAAAGGGCACAGCGGTAAGGATGCCAGGATATGATGGTCAGGTCCCACTGCCTCACTTCATGCTCTCTGATTCACCACCTCCCCAACCCTGGCTCTGGCCCCCAAACCCTCTGGACCATCACACCAGCATCCTACCCATCTCTGGGCCCGCAAGCTCTTACCCCCGTGGTAATTTTCACACAGAGGGCTCATCACATCATTGCCTCCACTCCATGTCTCCTCACCTCCTCCACCCAAAACTGGCAGGAAGCTTCCAGCCTGCATGACACAGCTTCCATCCACCTTCTACCTGTATCCTCTAACTACCTTCTACCAGGACAGACCAAGTTCCAGATTCCCCCCACAATCTGCCATGCTCTAAGCATCCTTTTTAGTAGGAAACATTTCAACCATAAAAAGAAGCACAATTTTTGACATAATAGATTCTCAGGGACCCAGACTTCCAAACTCACAAATATGAACATTTTGCTCTAGTTCATATCTTTTTTTAATGAATAAAACACTACTGAGAGGGATGGTTGAGAGCACCCTCCCATCCATCACTTCATTTTCTTTCCACCTTCCTCAGAAGCAGCTGTAAACCTGGTGGGAATCTTCTTTCCAGGTTTTCTCCTTTACTACACGTATATAACAATGTGTATGGATACAATATACATATGTACATACATATATGCATACACACTCTCTGTAAGTGTAAACATAATTATGTATCTATATATACACACTATATACATACACACTAGACAGACAGACAGTCCTGTTTTGTGTGGTTTTAAAATAAACTCAAGTGGCATGTACCATACAGATCCTTTCTTTTTCTCACTCTAAATTTCTGAAAAGATTTACCCACATCAGTGTGTGAAGATCTCGTTCTCTAATTTGAGTTGCCAGAGAAAGCTCTACTTGAGGACAGTGCCATCATTTATTTGCTCAGTCCGCTCAGCTTAGATGGGCATTTCACCACTGCAGACAGAGCGACTGAGAACATCCTGGCTGCCGTTTCCGCAGGCACAGTCAAGGACCCCGTCTTGAGAGACAGTGCCTGGTCCAGAGCACACACAGCCCACCCTTCCTAGATGCTGCTGTGCCCAGGGCCCCTTGGGGACCAGGTCATCATCACTGTTGCCTGTGTGGGGCCCTGGCCTCTGCTGACTGCCAGGTACCAGCAACACCCTGAAAAGTCAGGCAGGTGGAACACATGCCTCCCTGCAGGGCTTTAGGGCACAGCTGGCCAAAGAGCAGGGACCTGAGTGGGAAGAGCAGGAGGAAGACAAGATGGGATGGCGTGGACAGGAAGACAGAGGAGGCGACAGGCAGGACGAGAACACCCCGAAGCAGCAATCACGCAGGCTTCAAGACAGATGGGGAAAGCAGCAGCCTCTGTTCTGAAGAGCCTCCTGGCTCTGGTCTAGGCCCCTAAGGAGTAGCCCTGCTTTAAGCGCCTTTCATCCGGCTTTCATCAGTGAGGATGTCCTTCAAGGATCAGTTAATGTCACCTCTACCACAAAGCCTTCTTCAGTCCAAGTGATAGAATCAATCACTCACGACATCCCCCTTCTTCGGAGTATACACTCAGGTCCAGGACATTGTGCCCTGCCAGGGCATTCCAAATCTGTCCTCTGCACAAGGCGGTAAGGGCTCCCCAGGCACACTCTTTCTGCCATCAACATCTCCCCTACAATGCCAAACACAGGGCTCTGCATGCACTAGGTGCTCAATCAATGTTTCATGACTGAATAAGGGCTGTGAGCCCCTTAAAAGCAGGACCCATTTTCAGCAAACATCCTGGCTTCAGTATCCAGCAGACAGCAGGTCTTCATTGAATGTGGGCTGAACAAATGATAGAAATGTAGGCTGCCCCAACTGCCCTCCCAGGGCTTGTAGCAGTGAGCAAATTTCAAAGTGGAGGTGACCAGGCCAAAGGATAATTTATCTCTCTAAAGATGCTAAGTGTCAGTTGAACGGCTGTATTTAATAGGGCCTGACTTTGATGGGCCATTTTGAATAAAAGCAATAACTGCTCCAGTAATGGGCCTACTTTAAATTGCTATTACTATTACTACTCTGAGTCCACAAGCTTCCTTGAGCCATCAGAACAAGGCCCCAATTAGAGGATCCTTTGCCTTTACAAACCACAGGCCCCCAGCCTCACATCTTTGACCTCCCTGGAGCCATAGAGGATATTTTTCAAGAGAAACCAGGATAATCCTCTCCAGAGGCTCATTCTAGGACTGTTTATTGGGTTCCTCTTTTTTTTTTTTTTAAATCAGCCTCCCCAACGGGCTCTAAGTGATTACAATAAGTCTGATAGAGACAGAATATGCTATGGCTGAGAGGAGGCTGGTGCGAGGGTCTCAAAAAAATCAACCTTGTATTAGATGTGTTTATTCAATTTCTTGGGGCCATCCAATACTTATTAGCCCAGAGAATGTTTGCAAGCATCAAAGAAGCTGGGGAAGCGGGTAGGGGATGGTGGAAAGGCCTGTATCTGGCAGGACTGACTGTAATCTGTAACAGACACACACTAAAGGCTGAAAACCAGATGACAAAGGAACCTGTACAACCAAAACCAGTCCAGAGATCTTCAATTCAAAACGGAAGTGCAAAACATCTCCACAGCCCCAGCAATTCCAGGAATAGAGGAACAGGGACATGAGAGGGAGGAACAGGCCGGTCCACTCTAACACACCATCCGGATCTCCTTCTTTGGTGAACATCCTTGAGGTTATCTGGGTGAGGCAACTTTCTTCAGGAAGACGTGCAGATCCGAAAAGGCAGCAAGATCCAGTGTTCATCACCAGGTGGCTTCTCTAAACATAACCCCCTTAATTAGCTGATAAGCCAGGAGGACACCGTAATGAAAGCACAAATCCAGAGTCAGACACACCTGAACACAGGTCTCAGCCCTGCTCCTTTGGAGCTGTGAACCCGGAGCAAGTGACAGGAGCTCTCTGCAACTCCGCCTCCTGATCTGTCAGATGGGGGTAAGAGAGTCACCACCATTCATATCAACAGCTGTCATCTTTAGAGCAAACATTATGGGTCATTCTGCACACTAAGTATTCTGCATGTACCATCTATCATCCCACGAGGCTAGGACATCACTGTCTGCAGTTGACAGATGAGGAAACTGAGGCTGGGAAAGGAAGCAGACATCCCCAAGGTCGCACAGTGGGCAGATGGAGGAGTTGGGACTTGAGGCAGGTCTGGCCCACCTCAGTCTCAGCAGCATCTTAGTCTGTAGACCGGAATGTTCAGAATTTGAGTGGGACTTTAGACCCAAACCAATTTCTGTTATTGTTTTATGAAATATTACTTATTTTGCTGCTCAGATCCCCTCCAGCATGATCCCTGCCCGCTACCTTCTCAATCAGGGCAGTGTGTGCGCGTGCATGCTAAGTAGCTTCAGTCCTGTCTGACTCTTTGCAACCCCATGGACTGTAGCCCACCAGGCGCCTCTGTCCATGGAATTTTACAGGCAATATTACTGGAGCAGACTGCCAGGCTCTCCTCCAAGGGATCTTCCCCACCCAGGGATCATACCCACGTCTCTTATGTCTCCTGCATTGGCAGGTGGGTTCTTTACCACTAGCGCCCGCTGGGAAGCCCCAATCAGGCCAGGGAGGAAATCAATCCTTGATCAAGAAACATTGAAACTCTGCACAGCAGGCTCTCACCGCTGCCATCCAATGTTAATTCAATGGCAGATGCCCTCCTAGGTAGGTGGGAATCCCACTGAAGGTCAGACCACTGGACGAACAGGCCATCTCCTCCTCCAGACCCCTAACTAAACCGGAGGTGTTCTGACCTAGAAGTGGGCCCCCTTTACCAGCACTACATTCATAGCAGGAGGGAGAAAAGAAAACCTTGAATCCACGTGAGTCCTGTTTAACACAGGAAACAGTCCTGCTGGGAAGGAGCAAATATTTATGTACATAATTAACCAAGGAGGTAGACTGCTCTGTCAAAAGTTGAGCAAAACTTGGTGAAAAAATAGCCCTGCCCATAAAATAGCCTCTCACAGACCTGGGAGCACAGAGCAGGGTTGATTCAGCTCCTCAGTGCTCAGAAACTAATCCTGTAGCCTGTAGCGAAGGGACCAGACACCTAGACTAACTGGGCCTTTGAGGGACCTCCACTTGCCACTCTTTCGCCTTCCTTTACCAGGGAAAAATTCTCTTTTCTTTGTGTCTCTGGCCAGGACTGTGTACTCAGGGCCCAATTAACTGCTACCAGCTGGCTGATGCAAGAGCCTTAGGGGAAACCAGCTCCTCTTTTTCCCCTAATTGTTTGTATGTTCCTAATTTTCTATCATTCCCCATCTCAGATTTTACTTTCAGAAAATCTGAAGCCAAGCAGTGAGGAGGAGTTTCTAACATTTGTACTCTGCAACGTTCAGAAAAAACAGCATCTTCCCCTGAAAAATAACCTTCAGGGCCACCTGGATAAGCTACAACCATGCAGTGTGTACTGGACTGGGTATCGGGCTCCATACAAGGCTGCACTCAGCCCATTTCTGTGTCCTGGACCGTCCACCACCCCAGTCCCCGAGAGAAGGTGTTTACAAGGAAGCTATTCATGGCCAATACCTTTTTTTAACCCCAAATTCTGCTCACTCTTTTAAAAAGAACACCAACATCTTGGCAAACACAGTGGACTGGGCGTCAGAAGACCTGTGCATGCCCTTCTCAAGCCCCAGCACTCGGTTTTGGGAGAGGAATCTACAGAAGTATGGATTAGGGGATCGATTTGGTGAGTCACGTGCAGCAACTTTTTAAAGAAATGGAATGGAATAGATTGGAATAAATCAGAATGTACCAGACACAGAAAGAATAAGTCTGAATTCAGCTTTGCACAAATGTTCTAGTTTGCGAAGTAAATGTGATTTTGAAGTTTGATCGAGGTATAATTCACAGGCCAAACTATTCACCTATTTCAAGTGTACAGCTTTTACTACATTCAGAGATAGGCAAGCAGCACCACCATCAATTTTAGAACGTTTCATCACCCCAAAAGGAAACCCCATACCCATGAGCAGTCACTCCATTTCCTCTCAACTCCCACTCTTACCGGAGCTTACTATCAATCTACTTTCTGTCTCCATGGTATTCTGGACATTTCACATAAACAGAATCCTGCATGTGTTCTTCTGCGTCTGGCTTCTACCACTCGGCATAATGCTTTTAAGGATCAGTCACGTTGCAGCACTTATCAGTATATCATTCCTTTTTATTGCTGAATAATATTCCATTGCATGTAATACATTTATTTTCCCTTCATCCACGGATGAGTATTTGGGTTGTTTCCACTTTGGGGCTAGAATGAATAACACTGCTTTGAACCGTTTATGTAAAAATGCTTATGGGACATATAAATACGTTTCTATGGGTAGTTATCCACAAAGATTCAAGCCAGTGAGCTACAGAGTTACTGATAGTGATACCATTCTGTGATTTTTTTTAAAACAATCATTTCATGGATTTCCCTTTGGAAAAGGAAATACAGACCATCAAATCAAGGCTGCATTCCTATTGATGCAGCCACTGAGACCCTATGGCCAAAACCGCTTCACTACGATCCTGGGACTTCCCTGGCAGTCCAGTAGTTCAGACTTAGTGCTTCCACTGCAGGGGGCACAGGTTCGATCCCTCGTTGGAAACTAAGATCCCACAGGCTGTGCCACACAGGGTGGGAGGGGCTCCCCCATAAAACCAATTTGTTCAACATTGCTTCACTAAGATTTTGAAGAACCCAACATTTCAGTGAATTTCACTGGAATATGTGCCTTCGCTGTCCAAACAGGTTGAAGTAGGGGGCATTTCCATGCTGATGGAAGCTACTGAGCTATCAGTGAAATTCAGTAACGGATAAATGTCCCAGTTTAAGCAGCTTCAAGAGGAATCCAATTCCAAGATGTGAATTCCTGCATCTCAAGGTTCCAGACACAAGAGCACTCATGAATAAGGTCAGAGGCTACTATAAGCTCCAACACACACACACACACACACACACACACACTATTCAATTTATGATTGCTCCATAGGATATCTGACTCCTACATCTGCAGCTATAAAAGAGCTGATGTAAGAGAGACAATGGTCAAAAGCAGCTTGCTTCCCCAGCAAACCTGCATTAATAATTTAGCTATTAACAGCCATGTAACCAAAGAAGCTTGACAGGGACAGCTCTGTAGTCACCTGGGAACATCTCCACGGTCGCCTCCTTTTCTGCTTCCAAATCAGAGATTCTGTTGTCTTGAAGCACTTGTCATCCTCAGAGAAAGAGAGCATGACAAATTTGTGAAATCTCAGGAATAAATACAATTCCTATATGCTTTAAATTTATGGTCCTCACGAAGCCTGCAAAATATGATAAACCATTATAGGTTTTGCTGCCTTCCCTGCCTCGGCCACAATTAATTTTGCCATGTTCGAGTGTAATATGAAATGTAATATATGGAGGCAGGAGATTTAGAGCCCTCGTTGTCTCGCAGTGAATAAGCTTCTGCAGTTTGGGGCCCCGGAGGTAAAAGAAGCAATAACAACAGGCCTCATTTTGGGGTAACCATTTGTGAGCATTTTCTGTTTTGCATCGTTAAGCAAGACAAAAGTGCCCGAAGCAAACCTTGACAGCACTGGGCCAAAGTCACTCAAAATCCAAATGCCAAACGTATTCCGTAATTGAGATGCATGGCAGCTCTTATACATACCCCAGAAGAGCATTATATTGCAAAGAAAAGCTGTGCGTTACCAAAAAACAACAGAAATGCTCTGGTTTTACTGATACTCTAAACCTCAAAGGCCTGAAAATACAGCAAAATTCAGTCAGAAAGGTGCACCAAGGTTTCCCCAAACTGTTCAGAAGAGAAACGGAAACTATTATTTGTTGAAGACCCACTGTGTGTGCATATTGTGTTAGTATTTTGCCAAGGCTACTGAAGTAGAATCGTGGCCCACCCCCCCGCCCAAAAGATGAGTTCAAGTTCTAGCCTCGAAGACCTGTGAATGCAACCTTATTTGGAAAGACGTTTTTTGCAGGTGTAATCAAGTTAAGAAGAGGTCATGGTGGGTCAGCTCGATGCCCATGCTCGCTTAGTCATGTCCAGCTCTTTGCAATCCCATGGACTGTAGCCCACCAGACTCCTCTGTCCATGGGTTTCTCTAGGCAAGAATACTGCAGTGGGTTGCCATGCCCTCCTCCAGGGGATCTTCCCGACCCAGGGATGGAACCCGTGTCTCTTGCCTCTCCTGCACTGCAGGCAAGATTCTTTACTACTGTACCACCAGGGGCTGGTACTGGGTCAGAGTGCACCCTAGTCCAATGATTGGGATCCTTATAAAAGGGCAATCTGAACAGAGACACAGGGAAGAAGGCCATATAAAGATGGAGGCAGAGATGGGAGTGATATGCTGCAAGCCAAGAGTGCCTGTCATGGCTGGCGACCACCAGAAGCCAGGAGACGGCTGGGACACAGGCGTCTCTCAGAGCCTCCAGAAGGAAGAAACCCTGCTGCTGTGCTGAATTCACTCTTCTAGACAACAGAACTGTGGGAGAACACATTCTTACATTCTTGCTGTAAGCTGGACAGTCTGTGGTCATTTGTTACAGCAACCCTACAGTACAGCTGTCAAGAAAATCCCATCCACTCTGAGAGCTAGCCATTTTCATCTCCCATTTTATAGATGAGCAAACAGGCAGAGAAAGACTAACTAGTTCAAGGTCACATGGATTCCCAGGTAGCTCAGAGGTAAAGAACTCACCTGCCAAGGCAGGAGATGCAGGAGACACGAGTTAGGTCCCAGGGTCAGGAAGATCCCGTGGAGTAGGAAACGGCAACCAACTCCAGTATTCCTGCCTGGAAAAATCCATAGGCAGAGGAGCCTGGCGGGCTACAGTTCACAGGGTCGCAAAGAGTTGGACACGACTGAGCACACACTCACATCAAGGTCACATAGGGAACACGTAGTAGAACCAGGATTGGGGACAGGTTGTCTAACTCTAAATAAATTCCACACCCTGACCACTAGCCAACAAGTGCCCAATTTAGCTATTGTGTCTGTAGAGACATTTTCCCGTGAAAAGGTTTTAAAGAGAAGATCCCTTAAAATGGCAGTAATGATGGTATTTTCTTGCTAACATAACACAGCAGTAACGAAAACTAAGCCTCTTCCCAGAGGTAGTAAGGTCCACTCCAGCTGCACCAGAACAGTTCTGGAAGGAGCAAAGATTTTGGTCTTGTCGTGGTGGACGTGGATCCTCATGGGCACCAATAAATATTTGGTATGTGAACATCTCTTCTGCAAAGGGTCACGTTCTTCCATGAACTCACCAGTACAACTCTACTCTCAAATATGTGTCCCTCCCGACACCGGCACCTGGGCTTGGCCGCTCTGCACTGGGACGGGAATGCCGTTCCGTCCCAATGCCATTCCATAACGGGAACGCCCCACAGGACCTAGCACCCCTGCCGCCCCAGAGCCCAAGTGCTAACAGGCGCAGCTCTGGGCACTGAGGTCCCATCCTCCCCAAAGGCTCCACATCGCAGCAAGGCCACCCCCCAGGAGCTGCAGAAACACCGTCTCCCACAGAGCCCCCCCATCTCCTCACTCATCTGCAAGGAAAAACTCAAAATACCAGAGATTAGAAACTCCAGCAACAAATGCAATGGCGAATCTGTGGAATGAGAGAGAGGGAGCTGGAGGGAAGCAACAAATAAACAAAAACAATTTCTGAAACCCACCAGCAGGGATTGCTCCTGGCCTGCTTGGGTGTGGGCGTCATGGGGAAGGGACTCAGAGGGACACCTACAGCCACCCCAACCAATTGCCATCCAACCGAAGAAGTCCGGATCAGGCGTCCAGCTGTGATGGAATCATGTGCTCAGAGAAAAAAATGTCTTGATGCTGAAAGCCTAACCAGAGGATAACACCCATCTTCCAGGCTTAACCTGAGGATGAAGTGAAATAACTGTACAAAAACATCTGATGCACTGTAGACAGTCATCGAATATTCTTTCTCTTCCCTCTTGTTGTAATTAGTGTGAGGCCCCTTCTAAAATTGCTGGTGGGAGACCTAAATGGCTAGGTAAACCAGCATATCATGTTGTTTTCCCAAAAATAAGGGATCCAATTAGAGCATTTAATGAGCACCAAAAAGACAGATTTCTCACTGAGAAGGAAAAAAAAAAAAAAGCTGCATAATTAGCAAACCGTTCCTCCTCTTCCCTTAGCCAACAAAACAAATAGGAAAATAACCAAAAAAACCAAGAGGACAGCCTCACAAGCCATAAACAAAATGTCTGGACTCTTTTAAGTATCTCCAGACTACTAGGATTACTGGCCCAGAGGCGACCTCCCTCCAATTCATCTTCAAGGTCAATGGCAAAGTGCCTTTCAGCATTAACAATGAAAACGTCCTTCACTGTGGAAGCTGTACTAGGCACTCTCTGTCTAACTGTCCCTTTTAATTTTCCAGAGTAATTCTGTAGGGTGGAGCAGTGGCCCGTGATAGCAACGTTTAACACCCTAGCCTGGTTCTGCATGGTTTCTTCCAGTTCTTTCAGGGAACTCCTTGCCCACTCCCAGCAGTATAGTGGGCTCGCCATCTCCCCTGTGTATTATTAGTTCCCCAGGGCTGCTGTAACTTCCACAACATGGGTGGCTTATAACAATGGAAGTATATTCTCTGGTAATTCTGGAGGGAGGACAAATGTCCAGAACCAAGGCACTGGTAGGGTGGTTCCCTTTGCAGGCTCTGTGGGAGAAGCCACTCCACACCTCCCTCCCATTTCCGGGTGGCTGCCAGCAATCAACCCCTGGTGCTTCTTAGACTGGAGACCCAGCACTGTCATCTCTGCCTTTGTCTTCACACAGTCTTCTTTCTTCTAAGATTTTAAATCAGAACCCACTTGGGTATCCAGGATGAGATCTCCAGATCCTAATTACACCCGCAATGACACTTATTCCAAATAAGGTCACGTTCGCAGGCTCTGGGTAGACATATCTTTTCGGGTACACCCCCTATAGGAATCTAGCTCTCACCATCTGGAAGGGACACTAGCCAATGACAGCACCTCATGCCCGCTTCTGCCCCCAGCACTCAGCTCGCCATAAAATCCATACAGGTCCGTGCAGTTTAAGACCTAATACAGGGAGAGGGCTGTGACCAGCATTGTCCAATAGAAACACAGTGCAGACCACACATGTAGTGTAAATGCTTGCAGTAGCTGCATTACCAAAACAGTAAAAAGGAACAGGTAAAATTCATTTTGATAATATATTTTATTTAACCCAGTACACCCAATATAGGGTAGATATGGTCCTAGTCTTCAAAGAGGTGCTGAATGTGGCCTAATTACTTCAACTCAGAACAGCTAAGGAAGCAAAACTGGTGCTGGAGGGACTGGGGAACTCCAACTCCTAGGTCATGAGGCCAAGAAGTGACCTTTCTTGACCTTTCCCAAGAGTGGGAAATGAGTGTTTCTGACATGCAGCCAAAGTGGGCTTCAAACACCCACTCACAGGCACATCCACAGCCTGGGCTGAGCAGCGCTGCCATAGGCTCCCATTCACAATTACACCCAGGGAAATGCCAAGTTGGTGGGAGATGCTAACGTCCTTGGATTCCCAAGGCCATCCTGCCAGGGGACATCCATGCCAATGGTGGCTTTGGCAAACTGCAGGCCAAGAAAGGGCCCCACCAAAACTGACTTCCCTCCCCAAAGGGAGGGGCAAAGGTCACAGGATCAGCACCATCTAAAGGAACATCTCAGTCGAGGCTGACTCTTTGCAACCCCATGGGCTGTAGCCCACCAGGCTCCTCTGTCCATGGGATTCTCCAGGCAAGAATACTGGAGTGAGTTGCCACTTCCTTCTCCAGGGGATCTTCCCAACCCAGGAATCAAACCCACATCTCCTGCAATGCAGGTGGATTCTTTACCACCTGAGCCACCAGGGAAGCCCCAAAGGAACATCGGAGAAGTATATTTTAAAAAAATATGAGGATGTGGAAACAAACCTTTTTAACAGTATGTACACCTGCCAATAGGATCTGAGGTCTCCAGGAGTTCCTTTCTGTTCTTAACAATTTTACAAGCCTCCTAGGTGCTAGCCTAAGGCACCAGTTTTTAATTGAGGGTTGAACGATCAAAAAGGTTGAGCACTGAAAAATCAATGCTTTTGAACTGTGGTGCTGGAGAAGACTCTTGAGAATCCCTTGGACTGCAAGGAGATCAAACCAGTAGATCCTAAAGGGAATCAAGCCTGAATATTCATTGGAAGGACTGATGCTGAAGCTGAAGCTCCAATACTTTGGCCACCTGATGCGAAGAGCCAACTCATTGGAAAAGACCCTGGGGTTGGGAAAAATTGAAGGCAGGAAGAGAAGGGGGTGACAGAGGATGAGATGGTTGGACGGCATCACTGACTCAATGGACATGAGTTTGAGCAAACTCCAGGAGGTTGTGAAGGACAGGGAAGCCGGGTGTGCTGCAGTCCGGGGGTTGTAGAGTCAGACATGACTTAGCAACGAAACAACAACATTCCATTTAGTCCTCCTAACAATCCACTGAGGCAGGTATTGCCTCCACGTTGCAGATGGAAAAACTGAGACCAGAGAGGTTAAATAAAGTCAAAGTCACATAGCTGAGAAACAGAGAGCTGGGGTCTGGTCCCAAGTTACTCCGTCTGCAGAGCCCTTGCTCTCATGGCAAAATCCTCCCTGCCATTGGCTCTGCCTTCTCAGTTCCTTCTGTATCTCCAGGGGGGTGACCCAGTGACGATGAAAGTGGAGAAAAGAGAACTAATAGCCTCCGGGCACAGCTCTAGGTAGGCCTCGGGCCCCAGAGAGAAAGATTTTCTACTTTTTCTTTTTCTTTGTATGTGAAATTTCTCAACTAATTTGAAAACCAAAAGCCAAATGATAATGCCCTGACTTTCCTGAGGTCAGCAGTGGCTCAAGGTCTTCAACAATTGCTTCCAAACTGGTATCCCCAGACGGCTGGGGATACCGAATATTCCCAGGACTAATTCAGAAGGACCAATCAAACTGGTCCATTTGTTTAAATCCTGGGCAATTTGCACATCAGATATCTTTGTTCTTGGCTGAAATCAAAACACATTAGTGTGGTAACGATAACCACTTCCTTTAAACGGAATCTCTCATAGTTATAAAAACTACAAATTATTAATTGCAATTTGGTAGCAAGCTATTTCAAAACATCTGCTTCGTACTGGAATAGTCTAAAAGACGTCCTTGGCTGGGTTAGACAGAAAGTAAGTAGACTAAGCTTTATCAGCGCCTGAGGCATTCACATTTGGGAAACTGGAAAATGCTCGCGTGAGGCCCAAAAGCAGAACCCAAGTTTATCATTAACAAAATACCATTTCTCATCCTGTCATTCTCCCAAACTGTTTAACAAAGTTCACGTTCATTCATTAACCTTCCCAGTGGGAGAGCCAAGTGAACTAGCATTTCCATTATATATATAAAAACAAACAGTAATCCCATTTCCAAAAAGATAACTCAAACCAGCTAACTAACCAGTCAGCAGTTTAGCTCCCTAATAAGAGCACACTCGTCCTTATAAACACAGAGATGACAAGGAGAGGGAAAATGCCACAAAATCTTGAAAACGGAGTGCAATTAATTCCTCCCTTGTTATTTGATTTTTTGGGGGGTCAAAGAGGCCTCAAGTCCCCCAGCAATAAAATGGGGCTAATATCTGCCACCTGATAATGAAGATATAGCTATGAATTACTTTGAATTGCCTGGATAATCAGCATTATGCAAATTGATGGTATCATTAGAGAGCTACTAAACACAGCTATAAATCTTATAAAACTACATCCATAGGAATTAAGGCTCAATTAAGAGGCTCCGTTTTTAAAAATTTTCCATCACCTTGTAATTTTAAAGACCAGAACATTCAAAACTAGCTTAGACATTTCCAGAGCAGGGATATGAAACCTTTCTCAAACAGTCTTGATAAAGCTTGATAAACAGTTGGCTAATAAGAAGGTTAGAGGACAGATCTGAGAGCCAGGAGGAAACCAAGGGCCTAGGAGCGCCCTTGCCAGGGGACAGTCACCAGCTTAAGAAGCTCGTCTCATACCCGCCACGATACTTCTGTACACTGAGCTATGAGGTCTGGTGTATATTCTAAGTTCTCTTTCAAGCATGATACACAGGGAAGAACTTGAACTAGCCTGACTCAATACAACTTTGCTTATCCTCATGGCTTCTGAAGAGGCAAATGAATGCCAACAACTTAAAACAAACGAAGAGCTCTGACACCCACAGTTTCAACACTCATCTAAAGCTCACTAATTTGAAAAGATACACACACACCCACACTCACTGTAGCATTATTCTCAACAACCAAGACAAGGAAGCAACTTATGTGTCCACTGATGAACAGATAAAGTGAAGTGAAGTCGCTCAGTCGTGTCCGACTCTTTGCAACCCCATGGACTGCAACCTATCAGGCTTCTCTGTCCATAGGATTTTCCAGGCAATAGCTCTGGAGTGGATTGCCATTTCCTCTCCAGCAGATCTTCCCGATCCAGGGATCGAACCCAGGTCTCCCGCATTGTAGACAGATGCTTTACTGTCTGAGCCACCAGGAACAGATAAAGAAAATCTAATATAGTATATATTGTTGTTTTGTTAGCTAAGTTGTGTCTGAGCAACTCTTTAGCAACCCCATGGACTAGAGCCTGCCAGGCTCCCCTGTCCATGGGATTTCCCAGGCAAGAACACTGGAGTGGGTTGCCATTTCCTTCTCTGGGGGATCTTCCTGACCTAAGGGTCAAACCCATATCTCCTTGCATAAGTCTAGTTAACAGGTGGATTATTTACCACTGAGTCACCAGGGAAGAAGCTCTGATAGTATACATACATAACACAATATTATCCAGCTACAAAAAAGAAATTCTGCCATTGGCAACAACACGGATAGACCTTGAGGGCATTCTGCTAAGTGAAACAAAAGTCTGACAGAGAAAGACAAATATTGTATGACCTCACTTATAAATGGAGGGGAAAAAAAAATGAACTCTGAACAGATTGGTAGTTGCCAGAGGGAGAAGGTTGAGGGTGGGTGAAAAAGGGTTAAAGTGGTCAAAAGATACACACTTCCAGTTATAAAATAAATAAATTCTGGGGATGTAATGTACAGCACAATGCCTACAGTTTACAACACTGTATTGTATATTTAAAAGTCTTTAAGAGAATAAATCTTAAAAGTTCTCATCGTGAGAGGAAAAAGAATTGGTAACTGTGGTAATGGGTGTTAATTAGACTTATTGTGATGATCATTTTAAAACATACACCAAGATCGAATCATTATGTTGTACGCCTGAAACTAATATATTATATGTCAATTGTATCTTAAAAAATTATAATGGCTGCAATAAAAAAGACAAATGATGTTAAGTCAATCAAGCAAGCAAGCAAACTCTGCTAACCCAAGAGGTCCAACTCTAACACTACCCACTGCCTAAGGACTAACCTCTACCCACCCTCAGGAAAGGAGTGCCATCAGACTACAGAGTACCTTGGCAGGACCCTGGCACCCTTCAACCCATCAATCTCAGGGCCAACTAAAGCAACTACAGATCCCAAAGTCAAAAAGGTCATAGGTTGGTTGACTCCGAAACTAGCCAAGATGATAAAGCAGTGAACTAAGGAACTATACAGCCTGGCATTTTCAGGAACACCCTCTGCCCACTCTGGCCTGTGGCCAGACTCTACCACGGGGCTGTCCCGTCTGGGACTCCCTGGCCCCACTCAGCTGCAGCATGCTTACAGCAGAAAACCACACCTCCTGCCTCCTGGTGCCCAAATGCAGGGATACCATCCAGAGCTAAAGCAATTCTTGAAGCTGAAAGAATTCTTCTCCCTCCCTCTAACCCAAGGCACTAAGACTGTTAAGAGAAATAGCTCTGCATGTGGGTGTTTACAGAGAAGGCAATGGCAACCCACCCCAGTACTCTTGCCTGGAATACCCCATGGATGGAGGAGCCTGGTAGGCTACAGTCCATAGGGTCACAAAGAGTCGGACACAGCTGAGCGACTTCACTTCATTCACTTCATACTTTATCACTGGAGAAGGAAATGGCAACCCACTCCAGTATTTTTGCTTGGAGAATCCCATGGACAGAGGAGCCTGGCGGGCCATAGTCCATGGGGTCGCAGAGAGTCAGAAATGACTGAAGTGACTAAGTAAGCAAGCAAGTGGGTGTTTAAAATGTAAATGTTTCAGTGAGCTGACTCTGCCAGGCTCAGCTGGTGATCAATTTACCTTTACACTGTTTTTTGCAGCTCAATGATCTGGTCTGGGTAAACAGTGCCTCCAGCTTTCATTCATTCAGTCACTTCGGTCTGTCCAACTCTTTGCAATCCCCTGGACTGTAGGCCACCAGGCTCCTCTGTCCATGGGACTTCCCAGGCAAGAATAGTGGAGTAGTTTGCCATTTCCTTCTCCAGGAAATCTTCCCAACCCAGGGATCGAACCCTCAACCCTGCATCTCTGGCATTGCAGGTGGATTTTCTTTTCTTTCTTTCTTTTTTTTTTTACCACTGAGCACCTGGGAAGCACCTCCTGCTTAGGTGACACCAAGAGGCTAAGAAATCAACCTATGATCTACGAATGAAGTCTCATTCATCTCAATAGAATCTCAGATACCTGAAGATGTGTTTCCCAAATGCACTCTGTTGAGCTCCTGGAGAGAAGACTGTGTTATTCAACTGAGAATCCCCAAGTGCCTAACACAATGCCTGGAACACAGTAAACTTACTGATGAATGAAACAAAATCCAACCACTGGCCTGGGAGAGGAGCAAGTAGTGTACACACGATATATCACATCTTCATTCCTCAGTGTGTCTGTGTCAGTGTTTCCAGGAAACATCCCTTGTCTATTCTCCAATGACCCTCACTCCCTCTCTTCTCTACACAACTTCCTTCAGAGGCTCCCCCAAGCCACTTTCCATTACCTGCTGTGGAAGTGAAACTTTCCAGCCTCACCACCTGTAAATCCCAAGACAGCTTCATTAAGCCTTCCTTTTCCCACCAGGACACTGACTTGCCACATCTCTGGATTTGCAGTATTAATCCATACAATTATGTTTTTCTTAATTGCAAATTCAAATTCTACCATGATATGATTCACTAACAAGTTTAAAGAATTACCTGGCACGTTTATTGTCAATATCACCTTATTCTACTCTGATGCCCCCTCAACTGTGAGATCACTCCCATTTCCACTTCAGTGCCTGGACTTCCCTTCAGCACTCTGCACTCCTGGGAAAATGCAAGCCCTCCATTCTGCACCAGTCCAACTCCATCTACTCTGATATCAAAACGGTCCCCTCTCTGCAGCCACTGATTCTCCAACCCTGCCAAGGGCATCTTCTAAGTGGCCGTTCTCTTGATCCTGAGCACCCAAGTCCTTACTTCCTCTAACCGTCTATCACCATTAGCACATCCAAGCAACAGAAAAATTCTTTCTTTTGGTTTCATATGCCTCCACTTTTTCAAAAGCCCCCTACTGTCCTCCTCTTCCATGCCAGCTGTCTGGCCCAGCCCAGCTGGAGGATTCATTTCCCCACCCCCACCAAGAATCAGTGCATGACTTTAAACCTCTCTACCCTACAAAGCCGAGAGATTACACTGTTAGCACACTAGTTCATCCATTGATCATTATTGTTGGGGTTTTTGCTAACTTTCTTTAACCCACCATCTCTTAATTACTTTTTAAATCCTCTCCTCCCAGCAGGCCAATCAATTCACGATGACTTTGGGGAAAGGATATGGGACCTTTTTTTTTTCCTCTTGGTCACAAACTATAGGTAACAAAATTGACTTCAGGAAACATGGGAAAACAAAAGTGGAGAGAACATAGCTGCTAGAATTTCCATCCTTCTTCCAGAGGCCTGTTGTGCACACTGGTGTCCCCCAGGGAGAAGGGCTGGGTACTAATCCATCAGCACCTGAAACACCCCACAGCTTATCCTCTCACCGCCTTCTTCTACCAGGATAATGCTTTCAAGTTGCATCACACGGGTGATGGCATCTAGAGGTAGTGGCGTGGCCAGAAAGTAACATTCATCAATATAAGCAGCAGCTGAAATAAAGCGCAGAATGGGTCAAATTCTAGGGTCAAATGAATGGAAGAGAAGCTGCAGACCTCCACGACACCCAAGCAGATGCTAGGCTGTCAGCCTGGAGACATGGAACGTGGACATGAAGGCAGCAGGAAGCCCTTCACATTGAGATCAGCCAAGGAATACAGACAGATGCCAAGATGAGTCGGTAAAACAGGGTCCACAGCTGGCTAGGGTCAGGCTCCAAGGCCAGGAAGTCAGGAAAGATGAGCGCAGCTCCAAGGTACCTCCTTCCCATCTGGGAGCAGGTGTCTCTTACTCCTTAGGAGCTGGCAGTATTACAGAAATGAGTTCACATATACATAGATAATCAAATTATGAGAGGGCAGAGTGGCAGACACACTCTTTTGTTAATTATGAAAAAATTTTATTTGTTGTTCCCATTTATTCTCAAATGTGACACAATTAAAGTTCTTGGGACACAGACAAAAAACTTTAATAAATAAATTAGCCATAGGCAATTTTCTTTAATTAGAAGAAAATAATAAGTTTATGCTGACTTTATATAATTTATGAATTATTCAAAAGGTGTTTTAAATCAAGACATACTTTTCAATTGGCTCTTTTAAAAATGTTTTATTTTGTATTGACAGTGAAAATGTTAGTCGCTCAGTCATGTCCAACTCTTTGCGATCCCATGGACTGTAACCTGCCAGGCTCCTCTGTCCATGGAATTTTCTAGGCAAGAATACTGGGGTGGGTTGCCACTCCCTTCTCCAGGGAATCCTCCCTGCCCAGGGATCGAACCCAGGTCTCCTGCATTGCAGGCAGACTCTTTATCATCTGAGCCACCAAAGAAGCCCAGTCAGTTAACAAACAATGCTGTGATAGTTTCAGGTAGACAGCAAACGGACTCATCCATCCATATATACACGTGTCCCTTCTCCCCCAAACTCCCCTCCCATTCAGGCTGCCAAGACACACTCCTAAGGTCAGGTCCCTCCATGGTTTCTGATGCCATGTCCCTGTGTGATCATTTCCTCTTGAATGTGGATAGGACTGTGACTTGCCTCTAGTACACCAAAGGTAATGGGATGTTTTATAGTAGACGGTAGGTCCCCCCTTTCTCTTGCTGACTTGATGGAACAACAGGCCGTCTAGGGACCCACATGCCAAGGAACTGTGAGCCACAGCCAGTAAGAAAACGATGCCTCAGTCCAGCAGCCCGCCAGGGAATAAATGCTGCTGACCAACAGATGAGTTTGGAAATGGACCCTTCCCAGGCAAGCATCATATGAGACTTCAGACCCAGCTGATACTGTCAGTGGAGCATTGTAGAGAATCTGGCTAAGCCATGCCCAGATTCCTAACTCACAGAAACCATGAAAAAATAAATGTGTGCTGTTTAAGACACTATATTGGTAATCATATTGTTACACAGCAATGGGAAACCAACATAGGAGGTCTAGTCAGTGTGCAGGGGGCATTATTCAATAAATGATAGGAAGACAGAGGTAGCCACTTGGAAAAAAATTAATTTGGGCCTTGAGTAATACATGACACCAAAATAAACTCCTCATGGATAAAATATTTAAATATGAAAAATAAAAGGAAAAGACACAGATTTTTAACATGTAATTTTGGAGTGAGGAAGGCTTCAGTATGATGTGAAATTCTGGAAGAATTTTTTCACCTAAAAAGGATTAATAAATCTGACTAAAGTAAGAAAATACATTCTACAACATATACCACAAAGGGATAATTTCCTTAATATATAAGTAGCTTTACAAATCAATAAGAAAAGATGATTTTGAAAAGATGCTCACTCATTACAAGAGTAACACAATGAGATGGAGACTATGATCAAATGTTTGATAACACAGTGAAGTGGAAAGCAGCGAGGGGACCAGTGCCCTTGTTTCCACCCAGTGGGAGTGAACTGGAACAGCCTCTCTGGAGACAATTAGGCAGTAGTGATCAAAATATAAAATGCACTTGGCTCTTCAACAATTCTCCTTCATTGGACTTTTGAAATAACCTGTGTATAAGGCTATTTGGAGAAGGTAATGGCACCCCACTCCATTACTCTTGCCTGGAAAATCCCATGGATGGAGGAGCCTGGTAGGCTGCAGTCCATGGGGTCACAAAGAGTCAGACACAGCTGAGCGACTTCACTTTCATCTTTCACTTTCATGCACTGGAGAAGGAAATGGCAACCCACTCCAGTGTCCTTGCCTGGAGAATCCCAAGGATGGGGGAGCCTGGTGAGCTGCCGTCTATGGGGTCACAGAGAGTTGGACATGACTGAAGCGACTTAACAGTAGCAGTAGCAGCATAAGGCTATTTAATATAACATTGTCTGTCACAGCAAGGATGAAATCATCCAACCTACCAAGAAAAGACTGGTTAAGTAATGTATGGTGTACCCACATAGCAGAATACATTGAAGACCATCACCCATAAAAATAAATGCAGCAGCTCTTTCTGCTCTGATAGAGGGAGCTCTGAAATATATTTGGCAACAATAATAACCAAAATACAAGCAAACAAGAGGTACCTCCAGGAAAAGACTTGGGGTGACTGGAGACAAGAGGGAGGGAGACTTTTCATCATGCGATTTTTTACACCTTATGAATATTAAACCCCATGGTTACATTTCTTTTTCAAAACAAAACTGAAATCAGTAAGTAGATACAAACTGTAGACCAGCATACATGCTATGATTTCTATTAAAAAATCAGATTTAAGCTATATATACACAATATTATATACAGTATATATAATTATAGGTAAATATTATATATGGATATCCACAGAGAAGGCAATGGCACCCCACTCCAGTACTCTTGCCTGGAAAATCCCATGGACAGAGGAGCCTGGTAGGCTGCAGTCCATGGGGTTGCAAAGAGTCGGACACGACTGAGCGACTTCACTTTCACTTTTCACTTTCATACAATGGAGAAGGAAATGGCAACCCACTCCAGGGTTCTTACCTGGAGAATCCCAGGGATGGGGGAGCCTGGTGGGCTGCCATCTACGGGGTCGCACAGAGTCGGACACGACTGAAGTGACTTAGCAGCAGCAGTAGCAGTAGCATGGATATCCATCTATACACCTCTGTCTATATATTACATATCAGGGGTCCCCAACAGGTCTGTGGCCTGTTAGGAACCAGGCTGCACAGGAGGAGGTGAGCCATGGGTGAGCGACCAAAGCTTCATCTGTATTTACAGCCGCTCCCCATCGCTAGCATTACCGCCTGAGCGCTTCCTCCTATCAAATGAGCAGCGGCATTAGATTCTCATAGAAGCATGAACCCTACTGCTAACTGCACCTGTGAGGGGTGTAGGCTGTGAGCTCTTTATGAGAATCATCTCAAAACCAGTGCCCCTGCCCCAGTCCATAGAAAACCTCTCTTCCACAAAATCAGTCCCAGGTGCCATAAAGGTTGAGGACGGCTGTTTTATATCATACGTTATATGTTATGACCTGAATCAAATCCCTTATGATTATACAGTGGAAGTGAGAAATAGATTTAAGGGACTAGATTTGATAGATAGAGTGCCTGGTGAACTATGGTCGGAGGTTCATAACATTGTACAGGAGACAGGGATCAAGACCATCCCCATAGAAAAGAAATGCAAAAAAGNAGCCAAGCCTCCTTCCTCATGACCTTTGCCACAGGCGGAGTTCCTCATGCTGGCCCCCGGCAAACCAGTCCATCCTAAAGGAAATCAGTCCTGACTATTCATTGAAAGGACTGTTGCTGAAGCTGAAACTCCAATACTTAGGCCATGTGATATGAAGAACTGACTCCTTGAAAAAGACCCTGATGCTGGGAAAGATTGAAGACAGGAGGAGAAGGGGACGACAGAGGATGAGGTGGTCGGATGGCATCACTGACTCGATGGACATGAGTTTGAGTAAGCTCTGGGAGTTGGTGATGGACAAGGAAGCCTGGCATGCTGCAGTTCCTGGGTTTGCAAAGAGTTGGACATGACTGAAATACTGAACTGAACTGAATCTGACAGTTGGTTCTCCTGGCAACCAGCCCCCAAACTTGAGGTGCTTTCCAAAAAGTCACTTCATTAACATAAAAAAGGCACCCTCACTGCCCTTACCACTTAAGAAATTCCAAGAGTTTTAGGACCCCTATGCAAGAAATTACCAGAAGACCAAATATATATTTCTTATTGTAAACCATAATATCACATTTGAGAACCAGATGCATAAGTTGATGATAACTAGATGAATGCTCCTGATGACCTGGGTTATGCATACCCTATGAACTCCCAGAGCTTCCAGGAGTGGCTTACTTTTCCCTTGAGAATTCTTCAAAGGCCTCTCCCTAGCAATGCAATACTTATCCCCTTAAGGAAATCTCCTCTCTTAGCTGCCAGTCTGATAACAGGGATTGAATCTCAGTATTTCCCAGGTGGGGACATCCATCCAGTTCAGCCACTCAGTCATGTCTGACTCTTTGTGAACCCATGGACTTTAGGATGCCAGGCTTCCCTATCATCACCAAATCCTGGATGCCATCCGACCATCTTATCCTCTGTTGTCCCCTTCTCCTCCTGCCTTCAATCTTTTCCAGCATCAGGGTCTTTTCCAGTGAGTCAGTTCTTCACATCAGGTGGCCTGAGTATTGGAATTTCAGCTTCAGCATCAGTCCTTCCAATGAATATTCAGGACTGATTTCCTTTAGGATGGAGTGGTTGGATCTCCATGCTGTTCAAGGGACTCTCAAGAGACTTCTCCAATACTATAGTTCAAAAGCATCAATTCTTCATTGCTCAGCTCTCTTTATAGTCCAACTCTCACATCCATACATGACTACTGGAAAAACCATAGCCTTGACTAGACATGCTTGATCTTAAGGAGAGTAGAGAGTATACACCAAGAAAGAGGTGAGAATTAGTTTGCATGTTTGAGAGAGTCACAGAACTCTATGAGATCCATGAAGAAGATCTCCTAGGATTAGGCTCTAAAGTTGTTTAAGGGGGCCAGAATAAAGACAGGATAAGCAAAAATGTATTTACCTGGTAATACTTTCTAAGGATGTGTGATTTAAAGACTCCCTTGCAAGGACTGCAGGAGTGGGGCAGACTCACTGCTGAGGAGGCTGTTCAGTTGACAGAAAACAAAAATCTATGCTGGGTGAAGTGGAAATTCCAGTAGTGATTGAACTCTGGTATTGGTATGCGGTATGAGGTATATGATAGAGGAAGGAATGGAGTCTCAGGAAGGTGGGTGTACTGGAAGGGATATATTGTGTAAGGTCAGAAGACTCACTAGATGATTAAGTCCCATCTCTAAGGCCGTGAGGAATGTACTGGTGAGAGGGGAAGGCCAGAGCTTCTGAAGGCTGTTGTTGATAGCTGGAGAAGCTTACTGATCTGGACTCTTTGATAGCCAGATGGCTTGTGAGGAACCAAAGTAATAGACACCAGGGGGCACTGCTTACAGCCATAAACCAGGAGGTCACAATTCCTGTAACAGCCAGAAAGATCAGTCAGAACAGATTTGCAGAGATGGTTATAGAAGATGGTGTCTATAAAGCAAAATAGATGGGAGGCCAACAAGAGTGCTGTTTAGTATCCACAACCAGAAGATGATAAGAATGCAAGAACAGGAAATTGGGAGCAGTCACTTCAGTAAACACTCATAATTCTTGGTCTAGTTTCTGGGTCTGAGCTGATTTTCAAATACAGATTTCATTAGCAGAAGAGGTGTTCCGACCACTAAGAGGAGAGATCTGTAATTCCATAACAAGTGTACACTATATTACATTTTATCCCCAAAGGGCCCAGGGTCGTTTCCTTCAATGCCTTTACACTGGGGAAGGATGAATGCCTGCACATTTTGAAAACTATTGCGCACAGAATTTGAGCTGATGTCCACACTTAAAGACTGAGAGCTTATTATGGTCCCCATGTGAAAGTAGCAAGTAAAAGAGGCCAAGTAATAAAAGGAGCCCTAACTAAAGTCAAACTTATAATGGCTCCTGGGTCCACGGTAGAACCAGTGACTAGTATTTCTCTGGCCTTAGATATATAATAGGGTTTGATATTCTTGGCAGCTGGATAACACCCACACTGAATTCTTGACTTGTATAATAAGAGTTATTATAGTGAAGAAGCTAAGACCAAGTAGAAACTTCTGATACTATTCTGTCCTACTCTGACCAAGATACTAAATTTTAAGAAATCATCACATCCTGGGGCTCTGGTGACGATTAGGGTTTCAGTTATGGACCTGAAGATCATGGAGATAGTGGTGTCTATTATATCACTATTTTATTTTCAAGGATCATTATTTCTTGCTGGGGCCTGTCAGTCGAATTAAATAGCAAATATTATTCAGTTTATCTTATTGTAGACTGTCACAAGCTAGACCAAGTAGCTTTCATATAGACGGAATCATTCAGTATCTAGATTTTGTGTCTAGCTTCTTTTACTTGGGCTTCCCAGGGCTCACCATGGGCTTCCCTGGTGGCTCAGAGGTTAAAGCGTCTGCCTGGAATGTGGGAGACCGGGGTTCGATCCCTGGGTCGGGAAGACCCCCTGGAGAAAGAAATGGCACCCCACTCCAGTACTCTTGCCTGGAGAATCCCATGGAGGGAGGAGCCTGGTAGGCTACAGTCCATGGGGTCGCAAAGAATTGGACTCGACTGAGTGACTTCACTTTCACTTTCTTTCACTTAACCGTGTTTTCAAGGTATATCTATGTTGTGTAATGCATAAGTACTTCATCTCTTTTTATTGTCAAGAAATATTCCATTGTGTAGATGTTCACATTTTTTATCCATTGTTTTTATTTAACTATTTAGCACATGATGGATGTTTGGGTTGTTTCCACCGTTTAGTTATTATGAATAATACTGCTATGAAAAAATCATGGGTTAATGTGACCACGTGTTTTCAGTTCTCTCGTGTGCGTGCTACCGTCACTTCAGTCGTGTCTAAGGGCTTCCCAGGGCTCACCATGGGCTTCCCTGGTGGCTCAGAGGTTAAAGCGTCTGCCTGGAATGTGGGAGACCGGGGTTCGATCCCTGGGTCGGGAAGACCCCCTGGAGAAAGAAATGGCACCCCACTCCAGTACTCTTGCCTGGAGAATCCCATGGAGGGAGGAGCCTGGTAGGCTACAGTCCATGGGGTCGCAAAGAATTGGACTCGACTGATGACTTCACTTTCACTTTCTTTCACTTAACCGTGTTTTCAAGGTATATCTATGTTGTGTAATGCATAAGTACTTCATCTCTTTTTATTGTCAAGAAATATTCCATTGTGTAGATGTTCACATTTTTTATCCATTGTTTTTATTTAACTATTTAGCACATGATGGATGTTTGGGTTGTTTCCACCGTTTAGTTATTATGAATAATACTGCTATGAAAAAATCATGGGTTAATGTGACCACGTGTTTTCAGTTCTCTCGTGTGCGTGCTACCGTCACTTCAGTCGTGTCTAACTCTTTGCAACCCAGTGGGCTGTAGCCTGCCAGGCTCCTCTGTCCATGGGATTCTCCAGGCAAGAATACTGGAGTGGGTGTCACGCCCATCTCTCAGGGATCTTTCCGATCCACAGTTTAAACCTATGTTTCTTGCGTCTCCTGCACTGGCAGGCAGGTTCTTTACCACTAGTACAAACTAGGTATGTATTAATGTATCTAGGAGTGGAATTGCTGGCTCATATGATACCTTTGTGTTTAATGTTTTGAGCAATGCCAAACTGCTTTCCAAAGCAACCAAACTGTTTACATTCCTACCAGCAATATATGGGGGCTCTAATGTCTTTGCATCCTTGTCAACAGTTGCCATTATCTTTCCTTTTTTTAGCCATCCTTCTATGTATGAAAAGATATATCAGTGTGGCTTAGACTTACATTTCTCTAATAAATAAGGATGTTGAGAATCTTTTTAGTTTTGCTTGGGCATTTTTATCTTTTGAAAATGTCTATTTAAATCATTTGCTCTTTTTAAAATCGGATTATTTGTCTTTTCATGTCTTATTATTCTTGAGTTGTAAGGGATTGTTACAAAACAAGGGCTAAGTGTCCAACACCCTTAGAAGCTAACACTATGGCACAAACTTCTGAGAAGAGAAACGATGTTTTCTTAAGGCTGACCATCAAGGAGACAGGAGACAGAGCTCAAATAGGACTTCTCCATCTGGAGTTCAATCAAGCTTTCATCAGTTAGGAAGAACGGGTTGGAATGCTGAAGCACTAGCAGGGCATGTTTCCATTAGATGGCTTTGAACTTGACTATTTATGGTAAGGTAGGGTAAAGGAGGGGCTGCCCTGGTGCCTCAGACAGTAAAGAATCTGCCTGCAATGCAGGAAACCTGGGTTCATTTGATCCCTGGGTAGGGAAAGAGGAAGGAAGAAAAGAATGGCTATCCACTCCAGAATTCGTGCCTCAAGAATTCCATGGACACAGGAGCCTGGAGAGCTACCGTGAGGTCACAAACAGTGGGACATGACTGAGTACCTAACACTTCACTTTGCTTCATGGTAAAGGAGACTTCACCATTAGATTTTCTGGGACAACAGACCCTTTGCTTCTGCAAGTGTTCTGGTGTTCAGGTTTCAGTAATGTCCTGGTCCTTTTGTTCCATGGAAGGGAGATACTTTGATTCCAAGTATTAATATTATTTGAGGTCGACATTTTCTTCTTTACACAAGTTTTGGTTGCATAACTTGCAGTTTTGTCCTATTATTTCTGAAAAAAAAAAAAAAAACAAAACCCACTCAGTATCTTGTTATCCATACAATAGAACTCTATCGGGCTGGTCCTGAGACTATTCATTCTTTTTATATTCTGTATTCTAAGCCCTCATCAGATAAGTGATTTGCAAATATTTTATCTCATTCTGTGGGTTATCTTTTCAGTTTCTTAATAGTGTCTTTGAAGCACAGCAGTTGTTTTCTATTTTGGCTGAAGTTCAATTTGAAAGAATTCCTATTTTTTCTTTGATTACTTGTGCTTTTGATGTTTTATATAAGAAATCAATGCCTAAACCAGGGTCACAGAGATTTACACATACATATTCTTCTCACCAGAGAAGGCAATGGCACCCCACTCCAGTACTCTTGCCTGGAAAATCCCATGAGTGGAGGAGCCTGGTAGGCTGCAGTCCATGGGGTTGCTAAGAATCAGACATGACTGAATGACTTCACTTTCACTTTTTCACTTTCATGCATTGGAGAGGGAAATGGCAACCACTCCAGTGTTCTTGCCTGGAGAATCCCAGGGATGGGGGAGCCTGGTGGGCTCCTGTCTATGGGGTTGCACAGAGTTGGACATGACTGAAGTGACTTAGCAGCAGCAGCAGCAGCAGCATTCTTCTCACAGTTCTATAGTATAAGCTTCATAGTAGGTCTTTAAAACATGCTTAATTAATTTTGTGTATGTTGTGAGGGAGGGGTCCACCTTAATTATTTTGCACATGGATATTCAGTTACCTGGCTCCATTTATTGAAAAGGAGTAATTATTTTCTATTGAATCACCTTGACACCCTTGCCAACTTGCTGTGATTGTTACTGAGGAGAAGAGTGTACTTAGACTTAATCCTATTTCCCTCCCTGATTATTGTTGGTCACGTTATCAATGTTTGTTGCCCTTACTAAATGTTTTATTTCATTAATAAAAGTGCTATAGTTTTTAGTCTTAGTTCTATATTTAAATAGTTTCAAATTGCCCACAAAAACTCTTACCCTAGCTTCTCTAATTATAGAGTTCTCCATTTTGCATCATTTTGCTTAACTGATTTATTTCTCAAGTAGTTCTCCTCCACATTCAAGAGAGGGCCACAACTTTAACTCCCTCAGTATTAAAGATAATATCTGCTTGTTCCTATAAATTTGAAAGGCAACTTGACCTGGCATATATTATTGCAGGGGTCTCCAAACTTTTCCTGTAAAGAGCCAGATGGTAAACGCTTATAGCTTTGCAAGGTTCATGATCTTGGTTGTTCTTACTTAGTTCTGCTCAGTTCAGTTCAGTTCAGACATTCAGTTGAGTCCAACTGTTTGCGACCCCACGGACTGCAGCACACTAAGCTTCCCTGTCCATCATCAACTCCCAGAGCTTATTCAAATTCATGTCTGTTGAGTCGATGATGCCATCCAACCATCTCATCCTCTGTCGTCCCCTGCTCCTCCTGCCTTCAATCTTTCCCAGCATCAGGGTCTTTTCCAGTGAGTCAGCTCTTTGCATCATTTGGCCAAAGTATTGGAGCTTCACTTCAGCATCATTCCTTCCAGTGAATATTCAAGACTGATTTCCATTAGGATTGACTGGTTGGATCTCCTTGCTGTCCAAGGGACTCTCAAGAGTCTTCTCCAACACCACAGTTCAAAAGCACCAATTCTTTGGTGTTCACTTTCTTTATAGTCCAACTCTCACATCCATACAAGAATACTGGAAAAACCATAGCTTTACTAGATGGACCTTTGTTGGCAGAGTAATGTCTCTGACTTTAATATGCTGTCTAGGTTGGTAATAGCTTTTCTTCCAAGGAGCAAGCGTCTTCTAATTTCATGGCTTCAGTCACCACCTGCAGTGATTTTGGAGCCCCCCAAGATAAAGTCTGTCACTGTTTTTATTGTTTTCCCATCTATTTGCCATCGAGTGATGAGACTGGATGCCGTGATCTTTGTTTTCTGAATGTTGAATTTTAAGACAACTTTTTTCATTCTCCTCTTTCACTTTCATTAAGAAGCTCTTTAGTTCTTCTTCATTTTTCTGCCATAAGGGTGGTGTCATCTACATATCTGAGGTTATTGATATTTCTCCTGGCAATCTTGATTCCAGCTTGTGCTTCTTCCAGTCCAGTGTTTCTCATGATGTACTCTGCATAGAAGTTAAATAAGCAGGGTGACAATATACAGCCTTGATGTACTCCTTTTCCTATTTGGAACCAGTCTGTTGTTCCATGTCCAGTTCTAATTGTTGCTTCCTGACCTGCATATAGGTTTCTCAAGAGGCAGGTTAGGTGGTCTCGTATTCCCATCTCTTTCAGAATTTTCCACAGTTTACTGTGATCCACACAGTCAAAGGCTTTGGCGTAGTCAATAAAGCAGAAATAGATGTTTTTCTGGAACTCTCTTGCTTTTTTGATGATCCAGTGGATGTTGGCAATTTGATCTCTGGTTCCTCTGCCTTTTCTAAAACCAGCTTGAATATCTGGAAGTTCACAGTTCACATATTGCTGAAGCTTGGCTTGGAGAATCTTGAGCATTACTTTACTAGCATGTGAGATGACCGCACCAGTCATGGACATCACCAGATGGTCAACACTGAAATCAGATTGATTATATTCTTTGCAGCCAAAGATGGAGAAGCTCTATACAGTCAGTAAAAATAAGACCAGGAGCTGACTGTGGCTCAGATCATGAACTCCTTATTGCCAAATTCAGACTTAAATTGAAGAAAGTAGGGAAAACCACTAGACCATTCAGGTGTGACCTAAATCAAATCCCTTATGATTACACTGTGGAAGTGAGAAATAGATTTAAGGGACTAGATCTGATAGATAGAGTGCCTGATGAACTATGGATGGAGGTTCATGACATTGTACAGGAGACAGGAATCAAGACCATCCCCATGGAAAAGAAATGCAAAAAGGCAAAATGGCTGTGTGAGGAGGCCTTACAAAAAGCTGTGAAAAGAAGAGAAGTGAAAAGCAAAGGAGAAAAGGAAAGATATAAGCATCTGAATGCAGAGATCTGAATAGCAAGGAGAGATAAGAAAGCCTTCCTCAGCAATCAATGCAAAGAAATCTAGGAAAACAACAGAGTGGGAAAGACTAGAGATCTCTTTAAGAAAATTAGAGATACCAAGGGAACATTTTATGTAAAGATGGGCTTGATAAAGGACAGAAATGGTACGGACCTAACAGAAGCAGAAGATATTAAGAAGAGGTGGCAAGAATACACGGAAGAACTGTACCAAAAAGATCTTCAAGACCCAGATAATCATGATCGTGTGATCACTCACCTAGAGCCATACATCCTGGAATGTGAAGTCAAGTGGGCCTTAGAAAGCATCACTACGAACAAAGCTAGTGGAGGTGATGGAATTCCAGTTGAGCTATTTCATAACCTGAAAGATGATGCTGTGAAAGTGCTGCACTCAATATGCCAGCAAATTTGGCAAATTCATCAGTGGCCACAGGACTAAAGATCCATTTTCATTTCAATCCCAAAGAAAGGCAATGCCAAGGAATGCTCAAATGACTGCACAATTGCACTCATCTCACTTGCTTGTAAAGTAATGTTCAAATTTTTTCTTTATTAGAGAAATACAAATCAAAACTCCAAGGAGGTATCACCTCATACTGGTCAGAGGGCCATTATCAAAAATAGCTACCAAAAAATTCTGAGACAGTGTGGAGAAGAGGGAACCCTCCTGCACTGTTGGTGGGGATGGAAATTGCTACAGCCACTATACAGAACAATATGGAGTTTCCTTAAAAAAATAGGATAAAGCTACCATATGGCCCAGCAGTCTCACTACTGGGCACATGCCCTGAGAAAACCATAACTGAAAAAGACACATGTACCCCAATGTTCAGAGTAGCACTATGTACAATAGCTGGGGCAGGGAAACACCCTTCATGCCCATCAGCAGTTGAATGGATAAAGAAGTTGTAGTACGTATATGCCATGGACTGTTGTTCAGCCACAAAAGGAATGCATCTGAATCAATTCTAGTGAGGTGGATGAACCTAGAGCCTGTTTAACTGAGTGAAAAGTAAGGAAGAGGAAAGCAAATTTCATATATTAACACATATATATACAGAATCTAGAAAAAAAAGTACCAATGAACTGATTTGCAGCACAGGAATAGAGATGCAGACATAGAGAACAGACTTTGGATATAGCAGGGGATGGGGGATGAACTGAGACAGGAGCATTAACATATATACACTACCATGTGTGAAATAGATAGTGGGAAGCTGCTGTATGAACACAGGGGGCTCAACCCAGTGCTCTGTGACAACTTAGAGGGGTGGGATGGGGTGAGGGAGAAGGTTCAGGACGGAGGGGACGTGTGTGTCCTTGTGGCTAATTTGTGTTGTTGTATGGCAGAAGCCAACACAATATTGTAAAGCAAATATCCTTCAATGAAATAATTTTAAAAAGGTCTCTTCCCCAATAAACAAACACTTAATACATGTATGACAAAACAGAGAGAGGCCAGACGATAGGGAAGTCAGGAGAAAAGGAGGAGATAAGAGGTGATGGAGAAATAATACAGAGAAATCAGACTGCATCAGGACACACAAAATTTGATAGAATGCCCAGAGATACTTTGCAGAGATGATAACGAGAGAAGCTTTCAACTATGTGAAGATCTGGGCAAAATATTCCAGTAATGAGACCAAGCATGTAAAAAGTCCCTTTGGTGTGATTTAGAAAATAGAGCAATGAAGTGTTACTGAATAAATTGATTCAGGGGGAGAGTGTGAAGGCTTGAGGTGGGCGAGGAAAGTGTGAGAATTGTTAAAACATTGGGATTTCATTGTAAATGATATGGGAGGGCCCTGGAGAGTTTTAAGTGGGGCAAATATATGATCTATTTTTTTAAAGCAATTATTCTGATTGTATTTAGAGAGATTTATCAGAAAAAAGTATCAGAAGTGGGTATTTTGAAAGTTATTGCCATAATTCAGGGAGGAATTGATGGAGCCCAGTAGGGAGATGGCAGAGGCTTTGGTGAAAAGTGTATTGATAAATGGTAAATTTGGAAGTAGAGCCAGCAGGCATTATTGATGGAATGGATTAAATGGATAAAGAAGAGAATAGAATAAATGGTGACTGCTTGGTGATTAGGACTTCCCTGGTGGCTCAGACAGTAAAGTGTCTTGTCTACAATGCGGGAGACCTGGGTTCAATCCCTGGGTTGGGAAGATCCCTTGGGGAAGGAAATGGCAATCCACTCCAGTACTATTGCCTGGAAAACCCCATGGACAGAGGAGCCTGGTAGGCTACAGTCCGTGGGGTCACAAAGAGTCAGACACAATGAGAAATTTTATGGTGCCTTTAATTGAGATTTGGAAGACTGAGCTCACTTCCCTGGTGGCTCAGACAGTAAAGCATCTGCCTATAATGAGGGAGACCAGGGTTCAATCCCTGGGTTGGGAAGATCTGGAGAAAGAAATGGCAACCCACTCCAGTATTCTTGTCTAGAAAATTCCATAGACAGGGGAGCCTGGTAGGCTACATTCCATGGAGTCACAAAGAGTTGGACACAACTGAGTGACTTCACTTTAATTGAGATCTGGAAGACTGAGGGAATAATCGTCTTTCTTAGAGTCAGGGACTATCCTTACATGCCTATTTGATAGGGAGAAGATATATGACATGAAGAAGGCAGTGATATATGTCTGGAATTTGGGATGAAATCAGGGATGGAGATAAAAATTTGGAGATCATTGTATGATAAAAGGTCATAGAAAAGATAAGAGCTCAGGAATGAACTCTGGGCCATCCCAACATTTATAGCAAAATAAAGTAAGAAGATGGTAGCTGTGCGCTAGTGATAGAGAAGACAGAGTAGGAGGAGGACTAATTAGAAAAGAAAAAGAAGACACCAGGGAGGTGTGAGAAAGATGAGGGCAGCATAGTAGCATAAAGGTAGAGAAGAAAATTTCGAAAGAGAGGTAAACAGACAAGTATCAACAATTTGGTAATGGTTTCTTCTCAACTCTTTAAATGAGTAAAATTAGCTACTAGGTCATGGCTGCATATGGTATATCATGTACAGATACCCCATGGCTACATCTGATTATACATCTCTCCCCAGTTAGTAGAGGAAGGAGCCTGGCCAGTGAGGTTACATAGAACTAGGAGAGGAAATAGAAAGTTTCTCAGGGAAAATGTGGGCTGTTAAAACCTGCAGAGCCAGCAGAACTGAAACCATTGCCAGAGACTGGAGTCTGAGAAGTCAGAAAGGGGCATCTGGATGGTTATCAAAGAGAAGAGGCCAGAATCAGATATCAAAGCGGGGTTGTGGAGCCAGGAAGGCAGAAACTACAGACTGGAACAAGCATGAGCAAGTTGAGAGTAGATGGGAGGTGTCTGGAACTTCTTCACAGATTGGAATTTGTTTCTTTTATAATGTAACAGCCCAGGTGTAGCAGTGCTGGGTCAAGAGCTCAGGGGAGATTTCAGATCCATAAACTACACGGTCTCTTCTCCAGCTGGAATGGACTAAGGCTTCTTGTCAACTGTTGAGGAGAAAGCCCTGGCATGTTCTGATGAATCCTTGAATAGCAGTAATCTGGAAAGTAGAAAATGATCTCCCACAATCAGGGCTGGCTTCATGTGTATGCAACTTATGCAACTGATGGAACCCTGGGCTTAGAAAGGCCCTGTGCTTGCTGTAATGCTCTGATGTTATCGTTTTGAAATTCTTAATTTTTTTTTTTCACCAGCAGCCCCATATTTTTAGTTTGCACTGGGCCTTGCAAATTATGCAGCTTGTCCTGCCCATAATTGCTTTTCTGGCCACATATTTCTTTCTTTCTTTTTTTTTTTTCCTGACTGTGGGGTCAGTTTGAGAGGGTGCTCTTTCCACCACAAGGCTGGGTTAATATATTTCATCTGGTTTTAGGTTTGTATTAATATTTCAAGTTTGCTACTGCTGCTAAGTCACTTCAGTTGTGTCCGACTCTGTGTGACCCCATAGATGGCAGCCCACCAGGCTCCCCCGTCCCTGGGATTCTCCAGGCAAGAACACTGGAGTGGGTTGCCATTTCCTTCTCCAATGCATGAAAGAGAAAAGTGAAAGGGAAGTTGCTCAATTGTGTCCGACTCTTAGCGACCCCATGGACTGCAGCCCACCAGGCTCTTCCGTCCATGGGATTTGCCAGGCAAGAGTACTGGATTAGGGTGCCATTGCCTTCTCCATCTCAAGGTTAGTAGACAGGAAAATATGAAAGCCGAGGGATATGAACAATGCCTGTCAGAGTAGATCTTAAACTGGGAGCCATAATTATAGCGAGGGCATCTGGAGGGCACATGGAAGAAGGAGACTTCCTTGGTGAACAGTGTAGTGAGAACAGATAGGAGATTAGGTACAGGATGAAGGCAGCGTGCTGGTGAGAGGCCCACCACAACCCAGATGACAGCGAATCTTGGAGGAAAGGCAGATCTCTGCCAAAGTTGACTATGGTGATGTCTGAGAAGTAAGTAGTGACGACAAGACGTTTTGTTGGTCTTTTTGCTTTCACATTCGTCCTTGGCCAGGTTAGCAGGCTGCCACAGTATTTGGCAGATGTTATAAACAGAAGATAGGACCCTCATGTCTCTGCTACTGCTGCTAAGTCGCTTCAGTCGTGTCCGACTCTGCGACCCCATCGACAGAAGCCACCAGGCTCCCCCATCCCTGGGATTCTCCAGGCAAGAACACTGGAGTGGGTTGCCATTTCCTTCATGTCTCTAGTGACCAGAAACTCCTGCTTCCTCCTGAGGGAGGTGTCCAGGGCTGCAACCAAGATCCTGAACAGGCAGACCCAGTGTGGAGGCAGGATGGTTTCCACTCCAAAGTTGGAACAATTAGGTTCATCTTTGATGGGCTTCCCTTGTGGCTCAGCTGGTAAAGACTTCGCCTGCGATGTGGGAGACCTGGGTTCGATCCCTGGGTTGGGAAGATCCCCTGGAGAAGGGAAAGGCTGCCCACTCCAGTATTCTGGCCTGGAGAATTCCTTGGTCTGTGTAGTCCATGGGGTGGCAAAGAGTCAGACATGATTGAGTGACTCACTCACTTTGATGTCCTAGGTTGGATCAGAGTAGGCTAAAGTCAGGGTAAACAGATATGGATACCAGTTAATAACATGTTTTTCTAAAGAATTTGTAAGTGACATGAGAAACTGAGCATCTAAGGTGCTCACTTAAGGAAAACTCAGGAGCCACTAGATATCCTTGAGAGTTTGGGCTTTTAAATTCAGAATTACTAGTGTCTTGCCTTGAGATGGCATCCTTTAGGGGCTTTAAGCAGTTCAGATGATGGTTACGCTCAGAGAAGAAATGTAGCTTATGGGTCCCTCAGATGATGATGTCATGGATTTCTAGTAAGGACATCCTGGGGACCAGGGAAAATTCAGAAAACCATGATGGACAGGCATCATGGCCCCTGAGGCTGTCTTCATAAGGACTGTTGTATGGGGAATAGGGCTTTCTGAAGACAGGTGTTTTCAGCAGAGGTTTCAATTTATCATGGTTTATCATGAGTGAGTGGAGTCACCAGGGGCTTTTTTTGTACCCCTAAAAACGAAGGGATGTTGTGCTGTGGGATTCAGCAGAAGACCCTGCCAGATTGTGAAGAAAACAAAAATTTTGTTCAGTTGGGGTAGCGGTGATCACGCTGGGCATCCACATTTGAAGGGTGTTCCTGCCACAAAACAGGCACAACAGTCCTGCCTCTGAATAGGGCTGTGGTGTCAGATAGCCGAGGCAGCGCACGCAGCTCCATGCTGAGCTTTAGATTCCTTCACTCACTGTGCCCCAAATCCTTTCCTAAGCTGAGCCTATTAGAGCCACGCCATTGAAAATGCCCCTTGCCTACCAACCTCACTCCCTGACAGTTAGCTGCATGCTTCAAGGCTGTCACACACTTTCAGTTCTGGAAATTATATGAGGTTCGCTTGAAGACAGGTCTTTTTTTTGTAAGAACGGATCTCTCTACCATTTGTCTCCCATGAATAACTGGATCTCTAAATGTTATAATAAAATGTCTTTACTTGTAAATAAAATAATGAAGACCACACTAACTAGACTAAGTGTAAATCATAAATTAGCTCTGATTCTCTCAGACTGCAGAGAAGGCTTTTGGGGGAAGTATACATATTTTGTATGGACTTTCATATTCCAAGTACTTTCATCTTCCAAGTATTTTTCCATTCCAAGTCACTCTCTCTGACTTTAGTTTCAGAAACCTCATTTGAAATTTCATTTCATGGTCAATTCAGCATGTAATGAATAATTCATGGAAGGATTGGAGTGCATAAATGGGACATGGGACACATGGATGCATTCTGTTCTCCTTAATTGATCCCTATTTGTAGAGATGGGTGAATAATCCTAATTCTCTTCAGGGATAGAACCACCGTATGATCTGCTAAACTCCATGGGTTGTTACAGAAACAGTGGGGTTTGTGTTCCCTGGGGTCTTCCACTGGGGGGTCCAAAGATGACTTGCTGCAAGAGCCTCTTCCACTTTTGTCCCTTGACGGAGGATCTGTGCTACAGCTGATGCTCTGCTCTCTTCCCAGCCCACCTTCAACTGGTAGTAGTGGTTTAGTCTCTAAGTCAGGTCCAATTCTTGCAAGCCCATGGACCATAGCCTCTGTCCATGGGATTTTCCAGGCAGGAATACTGGAGTGGGTTGCCATTTCCGTCTCCAGGGGATCTTCGTACCCAGGTATTGAACTCAGGTCTGCTGCACTGCAGGTGGATGTTTTACCAACTGAGTTAAGAGAGAAGCCCTTCCTCCACCTGGAGGGGGGTCAGATTATCTTGAGGAGGAATAGCCTACTTGTCCAGGTCTTTAATCATGCAGAACTGGTGTCCTTCTTTACATGTGGAGAACAGGGCTGCAAAGACTTCTAGATGTGAAATCCACCATGAAATACTTAGAAAAATACTGAAAGATCTTTCTTTCTTTTAGAAGTGTATTCATGTCCTTTCATTGCTGTAATCGATTATAAATTACTTGGGGGCTTAAAAATACACATTTATTCTGTTTCAATTTAGGTCAAAAGTTCAAAATCAATTTCACTGGACAAAGTCAAGGGATCAGAAGGAGTGGTTTTTTTTCAAGGTTCTATGGGAGAATTCATTTACTTGACTTCTATAGCTTCTAGAGCCTGCTGGTATACCTTGATCTGTGGCCACTTTCTTCTCTCTCTGAAACCAGCCATGTAGCTTTTTCAAATTTCTTTTGATCCATGCTACTGTCATCATATCACTGTCTGCTCACACTGACAACTTCTGTGTCTCTTTTATAAGGACCCTTGTAATTCAGAAAATTCAGTTCAGTCCCTGAGTCATAGTCATGTCTGACTCCTTAAACCCCATGGATGGCAGCACGCCAGTCTTCCCTGTTCATCATCAACTCCTGGAGCTTGCTCAAACTCATGTCCATCGAGTCAGTGATGCCATCCAACCATCTCATCCTCTGTCATCCCCTTCTCCTCTAAACTTCAATCTTTCCCAGCATCAGTATGTTTTTAAATGAGTCATTTTTTTTGCATTAGGTGGCCTAAGTATTGGAGTTTCAGCTTCAGCATCAGTCCTTCCAATGAATATTCAGGACTGATTTCCATTAGGATTCGCTGGTTTCATCTCCTATAGTTAATGAACACCCAAGAGTCTTCTCCAATACCGTAGGTCAAAAGCATCAAATTTTCAGCACTCAGCTTTCTTTATAGCCCACTCTCACATCCATACATGACTACTGGAAAAATCATAGCTTTGACTAGACTCAACTTTGTCGGCAAAGTAATGTCTCTGCTTTTGAATATGCTATCTAGGTTGCTCATAGCATTTCTTCCAAGGAGGAAGCGTCTTTTAATTTCATGGCTGCAATCACCATTTGCAGTGATTTTGGAGCCCCAAGAAATAAAGTCTCTCACTGTTTCCATTGTTTCCCCATCTATTTGCAATGAAGTGATAGGACTGGATGCCATGATCTTAGTTTTCTCAGTGTTGAGCTTTAAGCCAGCTTTTTCACTCTCCTCTTTCACTTTCATCAAGAGGCTCTTTAGTTCTTCACTTTCTGCCATAAGGGTGGTGTCATCTGCATATCTGAGGTTATTGATATTTCTCCCAGCAATCTTGATTCCAGCTTGTGCTTCATCCAGCCTGACATTTCACATGATGTACTCTGCGTGTAAGTTAAATAAGCAGAGTGTCAATATACAGCTTTGACATACTCCTTTTCCTATTTGGAACCAGTCTGTTGTTCCATGTCCAGTTCTAACTGTTATTTCTTGACCTGCACACAAATTTCTCAGGAAGCAGGTCAGGTGGCCTGTTGCTCCCATCTCTTTCAGAATTTTCCAGTTTATTTTGATCCACACAGTCAAAGGCTTTGGCATAGTCAATAAAGCAGAAGTAGATGGTTTTCTGTAATTATCTTGCTTTTTGATGATCCAACAGATGTTTGCAATTTGACCTCTGGTTCCTCTGCCTTTTCTAAATCCAACTTGAAGATCTGGAAGTTCATGGTTCACTTACTGTTGAAGCCTGGCTTGGAGAATTTTGAGCATTAATTTGCTAGCGTGTGAGATGACAGCAATTGTGCAGTAGTTTGAGCATTCTTTGGCATTGCCTTTCTTAGGGATTGGAATGAAAACTGACCTTTTCCAGTCCTGTGGCCACTGCTGAGTTTTTCAAATTTGCTGGCATATTGAGTGCGGCACTTTCACAGCATCATCTTTCAGGGTTTGGAATAGTCAACTGGAATTCCATCACCTGCACTAGCTTTGTTCATAGTGCTGCTTCCTAAGGCCCATTTGACTTTGCATCCTGGAGTGTGATCCTGTGTCCAGTGATCACATCATCACAGTTACCTGCATAATGAAGTTCTTTTTTTGTACAGTTCTTCTGTGCATTCTTGCCACCTCTTCTTAATGTCGTCTGCTTCTGTTAGGTCCATAACATTTCTGTTCTTTATCGAGCCCATCTTTGCATGAAATGCTCCCTTGGTATCTTTAATTTTCTTGAAGAGATCTCTAGTCTTTCCCATTCTATCGTTTTCCTCTATTTCTTTGAATTGATCACTGAGGAAAGTTTTCTTATCTCTCCTTGCTATTCTTTGGAAGTCTGTATTCAAATGGGTATATCTTTCTTTTTCCTTACCCTTTAGCTTCTCTTCTTTTCACAGCTATTTGTAAGGCCTCCTCAAACAACCATTTTGCCTTTTTGCATTTCTTTTTCTTGTGATTACATTGGGCCAATTCAGATAATCCAGAATTATTTTCCCATTTCAAGATCTTTAATTTGATCACATCTGCAAAGTTCCTTTTGCAGGAACTTTGAGTGTAAAGTAACGTTCCCAGATTCCAGGAATTAGAAGGTGACAAATCTGGTGCAGGACATATTTTAGCTTACCACAATAAAGTAGAAATTTTGAAGCATGAAGTTGGTAGGTCTGTTTGTGGCATAGCTTTTACAAAATATTTGAGGAAAAGTTCTTATTTTTAGCAGAAATATTTTGTAAAAACATTTCAGTATAAAACTGTCCAATTTTTCCAACGCCAAGCCAACAAACAGTTTACAGTTTAATCACAGACTGTTTTGCAAACATGTGATTTAAAACAGCCAATTACTTTGGATATATTTTGGATTTTGCTGTTCAGTGTTATGGCAATATATTAACATTCACATAGTTGTCATGTGTCATTTAAGAGTTTTACTTTAGCTCAGCACTCATTAGAATTTCCTAGTAAACATACATAACTCTATCTTGAAAGATTTCAAATTATGATTAACTCATGTATACATAAAACCCCTGTAAGCAGGGATAGGATTTCTGAGTACCTCCCTTTATTTCTCTTACTGTCTTTGTCTCTCCTTGTGTCTGTCTCTGAGTCTATCTCTCTGTTTCTCTCTCTACTTCTTGGAGATCTCACTGGAGCCCAGCTGACCTGTAAGAAACCTCATATACGGATATATTTGATGAGAAACTGACATCTTCATCCAAGAGCCAGGAAAGATCTGAAATCTGCCAATGGCTACATGAGTAAATTGGAAGCAGATCCTCCCCAGCTGACCTGCTAGATAACTGTGGACCTGGCAACACCTTGACTGTATCGTCAGGAGAGGCTATAATATAGACCCACATAGCTAAACCGTGCCCAGATTCCCAACCCCCAGAAACTGTGAGATAAATGTTTGTTGTTATCAATCACTAGTTGGAGGGTGGGTAGTTTCCTACACACCAATAGGTAACTGGGGCTTCCCAGGTGGCACAGTGGTAACGAATGCAGGAAACACAAGAGATGCAGGTTTGATCCCTGGGTCAGGAAGACCCCCTGGAGGAGGAAATGGCAGCCTCTCCCGTATTCTTGCCTGGAAAATTCCATGGACAGAGGACATGGCAGACTGCAGTTCATGGGGTCACAAAGAGTCGGATATAACTGAGCATGCATGTACTAATATATCAACTAATCTACCAGCTTTGAGCATCTTATACTCTCAAAAAAAAGTAAATTACTCAAGACTGTACAGTTGATCCTTGAACAATGCAGGTGTTAGGAGCGCCAACCCTCCATAAAGTCTAAAATCCACATATAACTTTGTGATGAAAATAAGCAATCTATAATAGGAATAGAAAAGAATTTTATTTGAGCCAAACTGAAGACTATGCCCAAGAAGCACAGATTCAAGAAGCAATTGAATTGTGTTCTGCTGAACTACAAGATGGGGGCGGTAGGCTTTTACTTTATAAAGACCAAACTCACAAAATTATGTTAGGTATACAAAAAACAATTGCAAATGGTCTGAGGCAGAGTGTGGTTCAGTCAAGGATGTTGGAAGCTGGAGCAGACAGAATTATTTCCCAGGTGGTGGGTCCCAAGATGTGAACCACATCTTCAGACCACAGATTGAGTGAGCATTTCATGAGTTCCTGGCAGCCCAGAAAAAAGAAGCTGTGCCAGCACCGCCTCCACAGCCTGAGAGCCAGGACCCTGCTGCTCCATCCCAGGACGCTTCCTAAGAATATGCTTGACATGCTTTGGAAGCTCCATTGAATTAATGGTGAAGGACTGGATTCAGTTACATAAGAGTACAACTTCAGAATGAAGACAGGCTGAAGTCCTCGTTGACTTCAGAATTCAATGTTGACTGTGGGGCTGTGTCCAGATAGAATAGGGAGCAAGTGGAGCTATAGAAAAGTTGACCATGTGGGCCCCCATATTATGCTGCCATCCAGCTAGCCTGTCCAGGGAGGTGACGCCCAGTAGACACTACAGACATATTAAGAAACACTATGTCACTTTGGGGTTTGTTCTGAAGCTAACCTTTGTACTTGAACTTAGACTGTGTATGGATTTCAGGGTTTGTGCTTGAGGCTAATCAGAAGCTACAGTGAAGGAACATAACCAGCCCTAAAGATGCAGTTTCAAAGAATTGACAGTAAAGGTTAGCCAGGGGTGGTAGGGTTTTAACAATGCTTAGTGGATACTATCAGTTTCTGAGAGTTGCAAATCAGAGTTTACAAGCCACTAGCAAAGGACATGACAGTGACTTCACTTTCACTTTTCCCTTTCATGCATTGGAGAAGGAAATGGCAACCCACTCCAGTGTTCTTGCCTGGAGAATCCCAGGGGCGAGGGAGCCTGGTGGGCCACCGTCTCTGGGGTCGCACAGAGTCGGACATGACTGAAGCGACTTAGCAGCAGCCGCAGGTTGCCATTTGAAATGACAGCATAGTTACAGAGGAGACGGTGGGATCATTAGGTTTTGAGAACAGTGGGTGGTATCTGAGTCTGATAGATTTCAGAAAAGGTATATCTAGTGATACAGGAATGTGTCTGAAATCACATTCACAATGGCCATCTGCCTCCATTTTGATGTTTTAAATACATCCTCTTCTTCCATGGTTAAAGCAGATATCAATGCAAGTTTGATAGTCCATATAATAGGCGGTTCTAGGTAGCATACATTTTAAGCTAGTGACTTCTCTGTACTTCACTATGTGAAAATTTCTCTCATCAAACTTATAGTCAGCCCTCCATCATATTCATGGTCCTTCCATATCCGATTCCACACCAGCAGATTCAACCAAACACAGATTATGTAGTAATATACTATTTACTACTGAAATGTAGCAAATTTCAGTCCTACTATTGAAAGCAGTACTTTCCCATGCAGTTCATACCTGTGTTGTTCAAGGGTCAACTGTACTTTCAACTAAGTATTGGATTTGGTGTATAGTCTTGCCTCAATGTCCTTGGGAAATTGCTTCAAGGACCCCCACAGATATCAAAATGGGTGAATGTTCAAGTTCCTTACATATGATAAGATGGGGTAGTCCAGTTGGCCTGCCATATCAGGGTGCTGCCTCAGCAAATTCAACCAAACTTGGATGGAATTCTGAGGGTGCAGAACCCATGGACACAGAGAGTTGACGTGCTTTATCGAAGTCAGTAAAAGCAGAGTTGAGGGAAAGGGAGAGTTAAGCATGAACAAAACTCTGCTTATTCTCAAAGCTTAAAAAGACTGAATATGTCTATGACATTGATGGGGTAGATGTGTTGAGAATATATTTGCACAGAAACTTTAATAGCCTCCTTGCTCCATCAGCCAAGCCTTTCTGTCAGAAAAGGAGGGCACACAGCTTGGTGCATCTCTTAGATGAACTGCTTGGCCAGAAAAAAATAGAACTGTGGAGCAGAAGGCCTTGAGCAAAACAAAAACAAAGTACTTCTAGACAAGTTTTGCCAATGTTTCTGGGAGGTGATATATTAACCATTAGGCAGCATGGCCTCTTGGTCCCAGGCTGTGACTCTGCCATAGGGGAGAAGGGCCTCTCTGGCAAGTGGAGCACCTCAAGTACCTCGGATTCCAGGAGGCATCAGTGTGAAATGGCCCTGCCTTCCCTGCTGGTGGGGAGGGGTGCTCATAAGTCATCTGGGGCCAGATGTCAGGACCAGAGCAACAAAGGGGGAACTGGCAGAGGCAACACGGGAGCTTGAGAACTGAGATGTCTGTTTACGAGCACCTAGAAGGAAAGGTGGAAATTTCCTAGTCAGAAGAGGAAGCCAAAATGGAGAAATAATATACTGCCATTGTGACGCTTTCTTAGTCTACAGGCTGGTGTGGCCTATGAAACAGAAATTTTATTCTTTGGGCTTCTTTGGATAATTAGTAATTCTTAGCAGCAGCAGCAGCAGCATATGATTACTAGCACACATCTGTTTGCAGCATGGATTAATTCCTACTCAAAGATTAGAGACTAACTTCCAAGGGTTTAGTGGCAGGGCCATGAAGAGAATATTGCACACTGTCAGAGATTATTTATATAGCTCCAAGCCTGGGCATGACCCTAGAAAACTGGGTTCAAGACATTGCTGCAGGTAGTTGGAAAGGCTGTTTGGTTTCTAGGAGAAAAGTGATGGTCTTCTCTGAGAGATCAGAGAGGTTTCTCTCAGCCTTAGGGGAAATAACTTTTGTCGCTGGTTGAAATGTCCCACTCAGGTATTGTAAAAAGGGGTAGAAATGGGAAGAAAAGGGACAAGAGTGTTATTGGAAGCCTGCAGGTACCATAGGAAACAACATCTAGCCTCTCAGGGCAGATAACGTTTATAACTGGGAATGGGGGATGCTTGGGGTTGTATAAATAGGTGCCCAAAGCCAGGGAGAGTTACATGACAATAAGAATGAGATTTCTTAAGACATATCAGAGTGTAGAAAAGTTCTGCTTGTGTGTTATAAGGATGAAAACTTTCACAGATGGTAAGAGACACAGGACGTGAAATAGGGGCTTACTGCAAACAAATGGTTGCCATAGTGAAATGTTTTATGATGGCTTAGATTGCAAGGGAAAAAAAAAAAAAGTACAGCAACTTAGATTCCCATAATTAATACACACGAATAGAAGAGGAGGCCAGTTTTAGCATTAAGATGGATGAAATCCTGGTGGGTGCAGGATGTGGGGAGCAGAAATTATTAGAACAGCTACCAAATCAGCTAGCATTTCAACACACTGTCCTAGAAGTAAATTTGAGGGCCATTCAAACTGGCAGTTCTTCTTTAAGTCCTTCCCAGTGTTATGTGTAATAAATATATGGGACTGTGAGTGGAAATATCAACCACTTTGTAACTGCTTCATTCATATCCTTTTTCCTCATAACATGTGACAACAGGAAAAGCCAGATCTTAGAAGCCCATTTCTACCTGGTGAGCCATGTCACGCTTAGCTTTAGCTTTTCTGGCCCTTTTAAAATAAGGCTGAGTTAGTGACGATTTGATTTCTTGGTTCTCAGCCTTTTTGTGTAGTAGGATGGTACTGCTCAAAGTTGGACACAAACTCCCTGCATCTCAATCATGATAGGAGAATGCTGAAAAATATATTATATTTACTCTTCAGGCCTGCCTCTTAGTATTCTGATTCATAAGTCCAGGGTAGAGCCCAGGAATCTAAATTTTAACAAACATATTTCCCTTCTCAAAGTGATGTTGCGGCCGTGCTTTGAGAAATGCAATTTAGGATCTTTTTGACTGATGAATTCTGAGGAAAGGTAGTGAGATAAAGATAAACATCTGAAAAGGAAAGGACAAAGCTGTAAATGCCACCGGGAAATAATCTGTTTTTGAAATTGATATATAGACAGAAATCTGTTGTTAATGTTCCACAACCCACAATAAGGACAAGGGGATGAGCTGGAATATACTCTTCTAATTATTTGACTCTGTAGACAAAATGGATATAGCTGATGATATGACCTGGAAAATCAGCTCAGGGATAGACTGGTTCACTCTGAGTCCCAAGCCCTGAAAAGGAGTTTTCCAGAATGCCAAGGAGCTTTGCTAAAGGCCAGCATGAATAATGATCATGATGAAAATGATAACAGCTAATGTCTTAAGCACTTAATTTTTAAGCACAGACCCAAACAATCTTATGTAATTCTTATAATAAACACATGCTATCAGATGAGGGAAATTAGATTAAATAACTTGACCAAGTTTATTTAACTATTATGTGAACTAATTACCCTTTAAATCTCTGTCTGACTTCAAATTTTGTGGGCTACATCATCAGTTTTTCTGCCTCCCTAAGTGGTACCACTGTGAGGGAATGAAGAAGGTTCTTCTCAAAGGAAATAACTTTTCACTGGTCAGGTTGACAATGACAGACTGAATCAAGATTGATTATACTACTTCTGTTAACAGAACTTCTGGGAAGTTTTTACACAGGTGGCTCTTAGCCATTTACTATGTGGGGCTCAACATCTCTCAGAATCAAGCCTAGGAAAAGGCTCAGTTTTTTCTAATAAAAAGACTGTCCATCCCTGAGGATAGAAACCATTTAAAAATATTACTTGAAGAATGTAGCAGGAGCCCCAGTCCTAAATTGAATGCACTTTAGGACTCCTGTTATAGAGGTCTACCAAGGCAGCTTTTTATGAGAAGGCAAGCCTCCAGGGAAATAACTATTACAAGGGAAAAGGGAATCTGGCATATAATTTGTACATAACAATATCATCAGTACTGAAGAAGAGTGTTTATTAACATGCAGTGGTGCCTGTCACTCAGCTTGTCCTTGAGCCCCAAAACACTCAGGTTGAGCGCTAAGAGGAACCAGGTAAGATTTGCAAAAGCTCCTTCATCAAAGTCTGAAATCACTGGGAGTTTGTTACCCATGTAACAGAGTGTGATACATAGGCTCACTGTGGATTCTTCCCTGCCTATACAGACAACATAGAGCACATCACTGTTGCTACCCTGAAGATATTCAGCACACAGGTGGCCTCTCTTGATCATGATATAGTGTCTTCCCTTGTTTCTTATAAGTCAGAGACAAATATCATATATGGAATTATATGTGGAATCTAAAAAAAACATGGTACAAATGAACTTATTTACAAAACAAAAAAAGAATACAGATGAAGAAAACAAACTTATGGTTACTAAGGTGGGGAGGAATGAGAGATTGGGACTGATATATGCACATTACTGTAAATAAAATAAGTAGCTTATAAGGACCTACTATATAGCATGGGGAACTCGACTCAATATTCTATAACTACTTATATAGAATTCTAGAACTACTAAAGAGTGGATATATGTATAACTGATTATTTGGTGGCTCAGACGATAAAGAATCTGCCTGCAATGCAGGTGACCCAGGTTAGATGCCTGGGTTGGGAAGATCCCCCAGAGAATGAAATAGCAACTCACTCCAGTATTCTTGCCTGGAGAATTGCATGGACAGAGAAGTATGGTGGGCTCCAGTCCATGGGGTCACAAAGAGTTGGACACGATTGAGTGATTAACAGTTACTTTGCTGTAGAGCAGAAACTAACACAACATTGTAAATCAACTACAGTCCAATAAAAGTTAATTTTAAAAAGAAAGAGAGACTCACAGATACAGACCAAAGGGAGAGGGGTTGGGGAGAGGCAAAATAAGTGAATGGGATTAAGTGGTACAAACTACTAGTTTTATTTTTTTTATTTTAATTAATTTTTATTTTTTAGTTTGTTTTGCTAAACAATACTGTATTCATTTTGTTATACAATGCAATGCCAAAGAATGCTCAAACTACCGCACAATTGCACTCATCTCACATGCTAGTAAAGTAATGCTCAAAATTCTCCAAGCCAGACTTCAGCAATACGTGAACCGTGAACTCCCTGATGTTCAAGCTGGTTTTAGAAAAGGCAGAGGAACCAGAAATCGAATTGCCAACCTCCGCTGGATCATGGAAAAAGCAAGAGAGTTTCAGAAACACATCTATTTCTGCTTTATTGACTATGCCAAAGCCTTTGACTGTGTAGATCACAATAAACTATGGAAAATTCTGAAGGAGATGGGAAGATCACACCACCTGACCTGCCTCTTGAGAAATCTGTATGCAGGTCAGGAAGCAATGGTTAGAACTGGACATGGAACAACAGACTGACAGACTACATCATAAGAAATGCTGGACTGGATGAAGCACAAGCTGGAATCAAGATTGCCAGGAGAAATGTCAATAACCTCAGATAAGCAGATGACACCACCCTTAAGGCAGAAAGTGAAGAACTAAAGAGCCTCTTGATGAAATTGAAAGAGGAGAGTGAAAAAATTGTTTTATAACTCAACATTTAGAAAACTAAGATCATGGTCCCATCACTTCATGGCAAATAGATGGGGAAATGTAGAAACAGTGACAGAGTTTATTTTGGGGGGGCTCCAAAATCACTGCAGATGGTGACAGCAGCCATGAAATTAAAAGATGCTTACTCTTTGGAAGAAAAGTTATGACCAACCTAGACAGCATATTAAAAAGCAGAGACATTACTTTGTCAACAATTTCTGTCTAGTCAAGGCAATGGTTTTTTAAGGAGTCATGTTCTGATGTGAGAGTTGGACCATAAAGAAATCTCAGCATCAAAGAATTGATGCTTTTGAAGTGTGGTGTTGGAGAAGACTCTTGAGAGTCCCTTGGACTGCAAGGGCTCCAAAATCACTGCAGATGGTGACAGCAGCCATGAAATTAAAAGATGCTTACTCTTTGGAAGAAAAGTTATGACCAACCTAGACAGCATATTAAAAAGCAGAGACATTACTTTGTCAACAATTTCTGTCTAGTCAAGGCAATGGTTTTTTAAGGAGTCATGTTCTGATGTGAGAGTTGGACCATAAAGAAATCTCAGCATCAAAGAATTGATGCTTTTGAAGTGTGGTGTTGGAGAAGACTCTTGAGAGTCCCTTGGACTGCAAGGAGATCCAACCAGTCCATCCTAAAAATAATCAGTCCTGAATATTCATTGGAAGGACTGATGGTAAAGCTGAAACTCCAGTACTTTGGCCACCTGATGCAAAGAGCTGACTCATTTGAAAAGACCCTAATGCTGGGACAGATTGAAGGTGGGAGGAGAAAGGGATGACGGTTGGATGGCATCACCCACTCAATGGACATGATTTTGAGTAAATTCCAGGAGTTGGTGATGGACAAGGAAGCCTGGCATACTGTAGATTGACTAGTTTTCTGTGATTATGGTTTTTGTGTCTGCCCTCTGATGCCTCTCAACAAGATGTGTATCCAACCAGTCCATTCTGAAGGAGATCAGCCCTGGGATTTCTTTCGAAAGAATGATGCTAAAGCTGAAACTCCAGTACTTTGGCCACCTCACGCGAAGAGTTGACTCATTGGAAAAGACTCTGATGCTGGGAGAGATTGGGGCAGGAGGAGAAGGGGACGACAGAGGGTGAGATGGCTGGATGGCATCATGGACTTGATGGACGTGAGTCTGAGTGAACTCTGGGAGATGGTGATGGACAGGGAGGCCCGGCGTGCTGAGATTCATGGGGTCGCAGAGTTGGACACGACTGAGCAACTGAACTGAACTGAACTGAAGGGGCCAATGTCTCTTTTTTGGCCTTATACAAAGTTAACAAGAAAAAACCAAGATCATAAGTTCTGATGATCTTGAAAATTTATTTTATCGTGAAAACACAATAGTAATAAATTTTCATATGTCAAAAAAAGATGAGTGAACAAATTTTATTCTCTTCATACAATGAGACACCCTGCTAAGTCACTTCAGTCGTGTCCGACTCTTTGTGATCCCATAGATGGCAGCCCACCAGGCTCCCCCGTCCCTGGGATTCTCCAGGCAAGAACACTGGAGTGGGTTGCCATTTCCTTCTCCAATGCATGAAGGTGAGACACCCTAGAGCAATTTTAAAAATGTAACAGGGATAAGCCTCAAAATTACAAGGATAAATGAAAAAAGTAAGTTGCAAAAGTACACAGAGAATGATGACCTTGTGTATACTCTAAAATACTATGCATTGGAAAGAGATGTACACAAATGTGAGGAAAGATTCAAACATGGACAGAGAGGCTATATGTCAACATGAGGATAATAGGGACCTCTGAGCAGAAGAGAAGGAAATGAGATGAGGGACACTCTTTGATAGTATCTATAGTACAGTTTTCTTTAAGAAATCAGAGTCTAAATGGCAAATGTTAAAAATCAGATAGATCTGTGTGATAGGTACATTTTTATTTGTTATATTACTCTTGGTTCTTTTATGATGTTTGAGAGATCCCAGAATTTATGTAATTGAAAAGTATGTATTTCGAAACACCCAGGCTAGTCTTATAATCATTTAGGTTTAAGAACCACTCAAGCATAGGGAACAAGCATAAATAGAATACCACATGTGAAATTCAACATGAACAGAAGCAACGGAGAGGCAGTCATTAAGAGGCGAGATTACGGAAAATTATTCAGCCATAAAAAAAGGAGGAAATCATGCCATTTGGGAAAATGTGGATGGACCTTGGGGGCATTCTGCTAAGTGAAATAGGTTCGGACAGAGAAAAACAAATACTATATGAACTCACCTACTTGTGGAACCTTTAGAAACCCGAACTCGCAGAAACCGAAAAGACTAGTGTTTGCCAGAGGCAGAGGGTGGGATGGGGAAGTGGGGAAAACGAACAGTGGTCAAAAAGGAACAAACTTCCAGTTTTACTCTTAACTCCTGGGCATGTAATATACATCATGGTTAACAATACTGTATTGTGTATGTGAAAGTTGCTAAGGGAGTACAACTTAAAAGTTCTCACAAGAAAAAAAAACCTGCAATTATGTGAAGTGATGAGTGTTAACTAAACTTACTGTGCTAATCATTTCACAATAAACACACATGTGAAGTTTTGTGCGGAAAAAAAAGAACAGATTCACTCTGTGTTGGGAATGGACTAAGGGAGGAAAGCTTTCTAGACAGGGAAAATCAGTAGTAGAGTTCTGAAAGGCGAATGGGAAGCTTTCTCTGAAACTCTGTACAAACACAGGCATAGCTTCAATCAACAGTGAGACCAGACAGCAAGCAAGGGTATCCACTGCAGACATAAGGCTGCATTTAGCTGTGGGGGAAGGAACAAGCTGGGAAACCCTTCTCAGTCAAGCTGGCGGGAATCATTGGCTAAAAATCCAGCAAGAAATCAGGATCACTTAGGCTTAGATACCATCTGCCAAGGAAATCAGCGCAAGGGTCCTCTCTATCAGATCACTCCCGTGCCAAGGCAGACAGCAGGTTCCTGAAGAGGCACGGGTGCCTGGAGGCCTGATGCGCTGGAAGGGACGGCGGGGAGGATCCATTATGACAGAGCCCTCCTCCACAGCATCCACGAAGGTCTGCAAACCAGACTAAGGCAGGGCAGACAAACGAACTGATTACCAATGCAGTGTGGTTTCAGCCTTTTTTCCTCCCCTTAGGTAACATTTCCCACCCATCTGAATGGGGGAGGGGTATAATGGCTTGCTCTGCACGTAACCCTTGTAAATCATTGCTGGAAAATATGGGGGAGAGTTAATTTATGGGAAGGGGTGGGTTGAAGTGTCTGGCAGACAAGAAGGTCCAAAGCTAAGCAACAGGCCTTAAAACAAAAAAGCAATAGTAACACCAATGACCAGGTCAGGCACCCAGAGTCTGGAGAATACCTACAGAATTCAACGTTTGACTTAAATCAAATTTCTTGCTTTTGGTGAATGAGGACAAGCAGGGCCAGATTTGACGGAATTTAGAAAAATGAAGAAATGCTATGTTGTGCCCCAAGTACCAAGCAGAGGATTAATAACATACATACTACAAATCTGAGTCATTCTGTTTCTTAAGAATTCTCTTTCCACAGAAGAATTCTTCTTTGGAAGCGATGCCATCCGATAGAACTTCCTGTGATGATAAAAAAAAAGTCCAATATCTGAGCTGCCCAATAAAGTAGTCACTAGCCACATAGGGTTACTGAGTACTTGCAATATGTCTGAATGGTGTGATGGAAAAATTTGATTCTTCACTTTATTTAATCTTAACTAATTTAAATAGCCACCTGTGGCAAGTGGGTATAAATATTGGAGAGCATCTTTTTTGAGTGTCTGCATAATATTCTAGCACACTGATAATTCACCCCTTCTAGGAAGCATTGGAGAAGGCAATGGCACTCCACTCCAGTACTCTTGCCTGGAAAATCCCATGGACAGAGGAGCCTGATGGGCTGCAGTCCATGGGGTCGCTGAGGGTCAGACACGACTGAGCAACTTCACTTTGACTTTTCACTTTCATGCACTGGAGAAGGAAATGGCAACCCACTCCAGTTTCTTGCCTGGAGAATCCCAGGGACGGGGAGCTTGGTGGGCTGCCGTCTATGGGGTCACACAGAGTCGGACACGACTGAGGTGACTAAGCAGCCGCAGCAGCAAGCATTAGTTTCTAGCCTTTCACCATTAAAAACAAGGCTCACACACACATCTTCATAGCTGAGTCTCTGTATACATCCCAAACTATTTCACGAGGATAAAGTCCTAGAAGTGGAATTGTGGAATCAACTGGTAAGTATGCATCAGGGCTTTTCCTACATAGCAAGCTCAACCACTTACAGTACCATAGATGTGTACAGAATTTTACCTATTACCAGCTGCTTTCACATACACGATTCCTGAAGGATCCTCAATGACTACCAGGTAAAATCAGATGGGGCAGGGAAGAGCAGCCCACATGGATTGACAAGGAAACAAGCTGTGAAAAAGCACACTGCCGGTTTGATTGGTTTAGAGAATTTTTAGAGCCAACATCAAAAGAATCCACCCAGCCAGTCTGGGATGTTAGGCCATTTGTTCTCCTACATCACTTTAGCGAGGAAAAATGCCAATGCTATATTCACAAGTGGAAAAAGCCAGATATGAACTTATATTCTCCATATGATTAAAACTACATTAAAAAAAATGTATTAACAGTCTTTAGATCACAGAACTATAAGGTATGTTTTTCTAAATTCTTGTCCAAATTTTTACAATAAACCTGGATAATTATTTAAATAACATTTAGTCATATTAGTGAGCAATAATAAAAGCTAAGTGCCTCCCATGTATCATCTCAATTAAAATATTTCTATTTGAGAGGGTCCATTCAGTTCAGTTCAGCTCAGTTGCTCAGTTGTGTCCAACTCTTTGTGACCCCATGAACCGCAGCAGGCCAGGCCTCCCTGTCCATCACCAACTTCCAGAGTTTACCCAAACCCATGTTCACTGAGTCGATGATGTCATCCAACCATCTTATCCTCGGTCGTCCCCTTCTCTTGCCCTCAATCTTTCCCAGCATCAGAGTCTTTTCAAATGAGTAGCTCTTTACATCAGGTGGCCAAAGTACTGGAGTTTCAGCTTCAACATCAGTCCTTCCAATGAACACCCAGGACTGATCTCCTTTAGGATGGACTGGTTGGATCTCCTTGCAGTCCAAGGGACTCTCAACAACACCTTCTCCAACACCACAATTCAAAAACATCAGTTCTTCAGCGCTCAGCTTTCTTTATAGTCCAACTTTCACATCTATACATGACCACTGGAAAAACCATAGCCTTGACTAGATGGACCTTTGTTGACAATGTGATGTCTCTCCTTTTTAATATGCTGTCTAGGTTGCTCATAACTTTCCTTCCAAGGAATAAGTGTCTTTTAATTTCATGGCTGCAATTACCATCTTCAGTGATTTTGGAGCCCAGAAAAATAAAGTCTGACACTTTCCCCATCTATTTGCCATGAAGTGATGGACCAGATGCCATGATCTTCGTTTTCTGAATGTTGAGCTTTAAGCCAACTTTTTCACTCTCCTCTTTCACTTTCATTAAGAGACTCCTTAGTTCTTCTCCACTTTCCACCACAAGGGTGGTGTCCCTTACTATCCCTATTTACAGATGAAGACACAGTGGGCAGGAAAAAGTTGAAGAAACCTGGCCAAAGCTGACGCAGTGAGTTGGGATTTTAACCCAGGCTGGTTTATTTGAAAGCCTACATTCCTAGTGACCACATCAGTGCATCTCAAACTTTAATTCAAGTTGGAATTGCTCAAGGATCTTCTTAAAATGCAGGTTCTGATTCAGGTGATACTGATGCTGTTGGCCTGGAAACCCACACTGTGAGTAGCAAAGCTCTTACACCATAATTCCACGATAATACTACCACTTTAAGGAGATAATATACTATACTCGACCAGGAAAATGTTTTCTAATAATTTAAGTAATATCAATGCTTTCTAAGACATAAAAGCAAAAATAGCCTTTTGTCTTCAATCACTTTTGCAAAGCCTCCTTTTCTATCCATATGGCAGGCCTTAAACTGCTCTTGTAAATTCCCACCCACAGATGTGGTGCCAGACTTAGCCTGAGTTGAAGCTTAATCAACCTTCTCATCTCATTAGCAGGGAGGATTTTATCCCCAAAGCTTCCGATGGCAAACACTTCCACAAACCCAGGGAGCAGCTGTGTGGAGAAAAGACACCCCAGGGGTGTCCCGAGGAAGCTGCTTGTCTCACCCACCGCTCCTCACTGCAGACACTCATCAACGAGTCACCAGCACATTTTGGTGGCTCAGATGGTAAAGAATCTGCCTGCAATGTAGGAGACCGGGTCTGATCCCTGGGTCAAGAAAATCCCCTGGAGAAGCAAATGACTACCCACTCCAGTATTCTTGCCTGGAGAATCCCATGGACAGAGGAGCCTGGTGGGCTACAGTCCGCGGGGTTGCAAAGAGTCGGACACGACTGACTAACACACCACTATTCCCACAGACCTTTTCTTTGAAATGTTAAAATTAGGTACTCTGTAAATATTTTAACCTTCCAAAATTTGGCAAGCACTCACTCATTTTATCTAAGAAGCTTCAACATTCTTTAATTATGTCTCTAATTCTCCATGTCTGTTTACATGGGATTATCAGATACTTGTTGTTTAATGAAACCTTTGCCATTTGCAGTATCCCTGTTTGTCTTACTGCTTAATGCTATGCAATTACTTATCTGATACTGTGAAAGAAGCCTTGGCATATAGGATTTTATTTCCCTAACTTCTCACTGTATGTCTCTTGAAGTTTACTACGTCTCCTATGAAGAATAGCTGGGTGATTTTTTTCACAAGAGTTACTGACATTTTGCTATACACTTGGTCTTATAATTGATGTATTTCTATCATCCTCCACTTCCCTCTAAGATTATATTGACTGATGCGCTTCCTTCCTTGAATCATTTGTGTTGTCTCAGTAGCAAGTTTTACTTCCTTTTAGATTAGGCCAGAAGATAACCTTAAGTTTCTTATTACTTAATGTTTTTAATAGTGATATTTCATGAGACGGAACTGTTTTCAACTCTTTCTTCCCAGTAACTTCTCATATTGTTAAGTAAACTGTGTAAACTCCCTTCAAGTGGAATTAAGAGGCACAGCAGTTTTCATTCACCTGTCAGAAACCCTTTTTATATGCCACATGCTAGACTCTTAGTTGTCTAATTTATCACATGACTTTAAAACTGCTATAGTCCATTTTACTCTACAAGCATGCTTTCTTTTTGCCTTTTCTTTTAAGCCACAGGCGTCTCTGGTATGAAGATCTCTGCAGGTCTTTGATGCCTAATGAGAGTGTTTAAAAGTCTAGAGCAGAAACCACGCATCACCAAAGGGCAACATCTCAATTTCCTCCTTCCCTCAACTGCTTCTCCTCTTCAAAGTCACAGTCGCTTATCTTGAGCGATCACCTCCGCGCCTTCTAGGTAACTTACAGGAGATCCTATTGTGTGACGGACGCTAAGCCAAGCCCTGACTCAGGCGCTGAACTATAACAGCAAATAAGATGGACACTAAAGAAACATGCATGGCCCCATCTTGCCTTGCGGAATTCGAATCACACAAGAATGGGAGAGTTCTTTCTTCTGCTCAGGGTTACTGCTAAATTACACTTTCTGGGTACTTTCAAAAGGTCCTGAGATACCCCCTCAGTGATGGACAATGTTCCTTTCCTTGAATATACAGACCAACTCCCAGTGCACTCCAATTTCTCTGGTATGTTTCTTATTCAAAAAATCAAGCACCCTTAGTATATTTTCGACATCTGTTAGCTTTTCCTGGATTGTCATTATCAGCTTGGGCAACACAAATGAGTTCTGGGCATGCTAAAGCTTCCCCTACTACATTGCTGCTGCCCTTCATAGGTTCCACAGATGTTTATCGCTTCTCTATAACATTTACAAGGTTAGTTCAATCTTTAATTACTGTAGATTATTCTTGATGAGCCTTTCTCTTCTACAGCAATTACCGTCCGCTCTTTAGAGTCCTGCCATGCCACACCCCTGCCAGCTGAGCTCCCTCCTATCATACCTTTTAATCAAATTTTATAAAATCTGTTTTTGAAGCCCTCATTCAGTCTGTTCTGGTTTCTCTTAGCATCAACCATTTTTTGTAGCTTTGGATTTTTTTCTGATGAAATTTTTACTAATGAAACACACCCTGCTACTAATCACTTTTCCATCGTCCCCAAACTCCATCTTTATTTTTATAATAAAAAACAAGCTAAATTTAGCACTTTCCAAACCAATTGAGAAGGTTTCTTTTCAACTGAGCTACAAGTGTCAGGAGGGCTCACTTCTCAGCCATGTCCAATTAGTTCTCCTAGAGAACACTGCCCTGATTCAAGGCAGAAGCTGAAGAAAAATGTTCCAGTAAGGCCATCAAAGACAGCACACTTGTGATACCCCCAAAGCTAACCACACTGGGCCTTATAATAACGAGAACAGATTTTTAATGCAATAAAATTACACACCTTTTATGTTTTCATTTCGCTCTGCCAACAGACACACGAGTGTCCCACACGGAACGCTGGCACCTTGGGTCGGCATGTCTTCTAAATCGAGTTATTCATATGGGCCATGCCCCTCCAGCACCCAGTTCCAGAGGCAGCTAACTGGCTGTCCCCCCTCTCAGCAGCCTCCCTCCAGGCCAGAGACAACCCTGGTCTTCAGTCTCGCCATGTTGCCTGTCAATAACCACAGCTGGACTTGAGCACCTGCAAATTCACCCAGTTTACAGTCCTCTGGTAGCACAAAGACTCATTAAAAAGAGAGACAGGTTTTAGGAGAGAACTTAGGAGTGAGGGTTTGGAATCCTGAAGCTTATTATGGTCTGCCTGTAGTTATTAACGCCTTTCAGACCTGCAGTGTAATTTCCTCACAAGACAGGACCTACTGCCCATGAGAGCCCCTTGGTTTGAGGTAACAAAATGGGGCAAATTCTTTCCAGCTATGATTTCTTTCTGGTGCAGTATATTAACATTTCACCTTCCACAACAAATAACACCAATGACTGGTTCGGAAAAAGTTCTCCCATATTTGAACCATACCAGCTTAACCTCAGAGTGAGAAACACCAAACTTAAAGTTTTCTTTTTATAGAGGCATTATAATCAGGACTATATTTTTGTCTTAAAAATCTATTTTTAGATTTTTATAAACAGTGGGCACTTCTCTTTGGCAGTCAGCACTACTTGAAGGAAGTACTAACCAAAAAGAAATTCCTTTTGGTTGGTATTCCAACAAAATATTTCCACCAAAGGGGGGAAAACATCTCCATCATGAATACATTCAAAGGCAAGTCTCATGGGGCTGAAATAATTTGTTTATTCTTGCTATTGTTTCTTTTAATAAAGAAAACCTCTACAAAAGCCACTTTAAATGCCTATAACAAGTCCTCCATAGGGGGGACGAGCAAAATGTCAATTTCAATCTGCTGAGAACAGGCCACTTGAATAAAAACAACTTGAGATGTCTCCTGACCAATGGCTCTCCAACAGATTATTCTATCTAACATTATAAGCAAGGAATCAATACTGACCACTAACCAATGACAGAACTCTCTAGCACCATCTAGGAGTACACCTCCTTCTTCCAACACACATGAATTTGAATGTCTACTCAATGCAGTAAAGCCAGCAGTCAAGAGCACAGCTTTAAGCTGGGCAGACCTGCATGTGAAACCTGAAACCACCTCTTACTGGCTGCAAGGCTGGGAAATTTTAGTCTTCTAGTTCCCCCATCTCTACAATGGCAGAGCATACTGTCTACCTAAATGAACGCTGTGAAAATGAAATCGGATTCATCAGCAGACACATGAAAAAAAAATCATGGTACTGACATATACCACATGTTTTTAAAGCTGTTTTTAAAAGAATGCCTAGTTACAGAAAAAATTGAAAGAAAGATGGCCAAGAAGACACACACCTTTGGTACTGGAACATCTCTGAAATGAGGATGTGCCTAATTTACCTTTAATTGTAACATCTCTGAACTCAAGAGGTGCCCAATAGCCAACAACACCTTACGAGAGCACAGAATAAAGAGCAGCAGTGATCTGCTGGGCACTCTCAGGGCCCGGGAGAACTTGGTCACAGGTGCTAACGTGTGTCATCATTTCCACCAGTACTGTGTATTGTTGGAAATGCAGAGGCTGAATTTACCTGCTATTTAGAAAGCCTTTTAAAATACGACACTAAAATTTTGCACTGAAATGAAAAATTATTGTGTATTCAAAAGGCAAGGGAACTACATAAATATGAAAACAGTAAAACAAGTATCTGTCACTGGAGAATGACTACAATTCCCTATTTTCTTTCTTAATTATTTACTTTGGGTTGTCCTGAGTCTTCTTTGCTATGCACGGGCTTTCTCCAGCTGCAGCAAGCAAGGGCTACTCTTCATTGCAGTGCACCAGCTTCTCCTGGTGGCTTGTCTTCTTGTGGAACACAGGCTCTAGGCCCATGGGCTTCAGTAGTTATAACATGCGGGCTCGGTAGCGGTGGGCTGTGAGCTCTTAGGCGTGCGGGCTCAGTAGTTGTGGCCCGTGAGCTCTTAGGCGCGCGGGCTCGGTAGTCGTGGCCCGTGAGCTCTTGGGCGCGCGGGCTCGGTACCGGTGGCCCGTGAGCTCTTAGGCACGCGGGCTGGGTAGCGGTGGGCCGTGAGCTCTTAGGTGCGCGGGCTCGGTAGCGGTGGCACATGTGCTTAGTTGCTCTGCAGCATGTGGCATCCTCCCAGACCAGGGACTGAATCCGTCTCCCCTGCACTGGCAGGCAGATTCTTATCCACTGTACCACCAGGGAAGTCCAGTTCCATAATTTTCTTGCAAAGTATGAGCCAAGCACTTTAAAGTCAGGTGCTTAAAGAGATATCACATTTTGTTTCTAAGATAGAGGCAAAAAGAGTGCCATTTACAAACCGAGAAAGTGAACGGCAAGTGAAGGTGAATGGAAATCCCAAGTGCTTCGGAATAAATGGAATGTCTAAACGACGGGAGGCAAGTGTGCCCAATGCATATATCTCAAAGTAGAATTGATAAAATACAACATTTTCAAAAAGCAAGTCAAAAAAACAACAGATATAGACAAGTGTGAGCTCATTAACTCTATGGACACATGCATGTGTGTGTATAAATCCACAAGGACTAATTGATACACCAGACAGTTAACAGTAGCTTTGAAAAGAAACAAGAAATGTAAACAGAGGATAAAGAAAGATGTTAAAAAAAAAGAAAGATGTTAATGTTTTACTATTAATGACTTCTACTGTGCTTGAAATTCTTATAATAAGCATATATTCAAGGTATTATTTTGATCATGTTTTTAATTCAGGAAGATTATAATGAAATGATACATGTGCCGTTTTGGCATCCTGCCAGGCAGAGAACCCTCCAGTGACTGGCAGCCATTATGATGCTCCTAGACTCCACAAAAGAAATGAGAAATATGACACATACATTTAACATATGATTCTAGCCATTAATGAGTTTACAATCTAGGATTAGAGACTAAAAAAGGTAAGATTTATATAAATATATACACACACATATATATGTGTGTGAATATATATATAAAGACATATATATACACACATACACTAAGATACGTGTATATATACACCAAGATATGCATATTATACATATATAAATATACATATTTATTTGTATAATTTATACATATTTATCATATATATGTGTGTGCTAGCCTGCAATGCAGGAGATCCCAGTTTGATTCCTGGGTCAGGAAGATCCACTGGAGAAGGGACAGGCTATTTACTTCAATATTCTGGCCTGGAGAACTCCGTGGACGGTATAGTCCACAGGGTTGCAAAGAGTCAGCACAGCTGAGCGATTTCACTTTCACTTTGCTTTAGCATATATGTATCTGTAGGAAGTATGACAAGATAAAGAAGATTGCTGCCTACAGTCCCAGAAGAAATGTCTCATTAGAATCTCATAAGCCTAGAGTTACAAGAACCTTAGAATACCAATAGATTTGCCCCCAAATTTTATCTGAATAGCTAAAGAAGCAAGCTAGGACATGCGCCGTCACCTCTGAAACCTTACCAAGAGTGACCCATCCAACTTGGAGGGCATTATGTTTAGTGAAATAAGTCAAACAGAGAGAAATACTATATGATATCACTTATATGTGTATCTAAAAAATACCCAACTAGTGAACATAACATAAATGAAGCTGAATCACAGGGGTAGAGAACAAACTCGTGGTCACCAGTGGGGCAGTGGGTATAAGTGGGTGTACAAGGATGTATTGTACAACATAGGGAATATAGTCAATATTTTATAACTGCAAATGAAAAGTAACCTTTAAAAGTTGTATAAAAATAAAAATTTTAAGAAAAGAATGACTCATCCACTAAATATTCCCAATGACTAGATATCAAGGTTGGCCAAAGCCTTGTGACATCCACAGTTGTGTTCTCATGAAGGTCATAGATCCATCAGTATAGCTCATATTTAGGAACATAACGCCTCCAAAATCCCACTTGCTGGTGGAGTGCCTCTGCCCTTCCCACGACAGAGGTAAACAACCCCATGGCCATCACTGGATCATTCAAGTCTTCAAGGGCCAAGAACAAGTTCTACACAGCTCTGCCCGCCCTAGAGCAGAGCCGGTACTGCACTAGTGAACAGTCAAAGACAGTAAGTCCCCTACACACAAACCTTCAAGTTGCAAACTTTCAAAGATGCAAATGTGCCTCTAGTTCCAACAAGGAACCAGGACCTGTGCCATCAATGTCAGTTGTGAGTGAAATTGCAGCTTGCTTTCCGTCTCCTATTGCTGACAATCCTTCAGCTCTACCATCTTCCACCTGCCTCCCTCTTCCAGTCAGTAACTCTTCTTGCCTTTCCATTTGATGTCAGCCCCTGTATGGGTCAGGAAGATCTCCTGCAGATGGGTTTAGCTACCCATTCCAGTATTCTTGCCTGGAGAATTCCATGGACAGAGGAGCCTGGAGGGCTGCAATCCATGGGGGTCACAAAGAGTCGGACAGGACTGAGCAACTAACACTACACCTTTCAAGGGACTGTATTGTAAGATTACAAATGTTTGTTTTTGTGTGTTTGTTTTTTCTGTATTATTTGTGTGAAAAGTATTATAAATGTATTACAGAACAGTATTACAGAGCCAATTCTGTTAGTTGGGTACGTAGGCTAACTTCTTGAACTATGAACAAATTGGACTTACAAATGCCCTCTTGGAATGGAACCCATTCCCATGTAGGGGACATACTATAAAGCTTCGAGAAGAGTTTTCAAGTTACCCAGAGACAAAAGGGAAGAAAACAAGACTCACAGGCTCAGGAAGCCAGGGCTCCCGCCTGAAGAAGCCTTTGGGGAGAGGGTGTGCTTTGAGGCTCATGTGTCTGATGGAAGATAAGGGACACCTCTCCCCCTCCAAACCCCGCGCTGCTCTCCTGGTGGCTTTCTCCCTGCGAACTCACACACAGAAGACAGCGGCAGACACTGCACATCGATGCTGGTCTTCTGAAGAGAGGAGGAAGCTAAAAGCTCAAGGAAGGCTGGCCACCCCTGAACACAGGAGCCGGACAGCTGGGAGGCAAAGTGTCTTAAAGGAATGCAAGAGTTACTAAGTGACTGCAGAGCTTAACTTTCAAAGCACTTCAGAGAAGAAAGTACAAGATGCAAATTTCTCCAAAGCTCACTGGCTGCTAGTACAGAGGATCCCCCCGCCCACCTAGAGAAGGAACTCCAGTTGTAAAAGCTTTTGATGGGAAGGGGGAAGGAACCATGGGGAGGGAAGGGGAACCGAGAGAAACAATGACAGCTCTGTGGGGTGGAGGCAGGGGGACTTCCAGGGTGAGATTTCAACACGCAGCTCCCAAGGCAAACTTTCAGGGTGCTTCTCCTTCAGCTCACAGGGACAGTGAACCTCCCAGGTTTAAAAGGTCTTCAGGGAACCAAGTGGTTCTGGTGTCACCCACCACCTGCCTTTTACTTGCTTCCTCAGCCTGTCTCTCACAAGGGAATGAAATCCACAATCTCCAGCTTCACGTGCTTTCACTATCACACAAGAGCAAGAAGCAGGAGCGAAAGGTCAGGGCTGAGGCTATTTCTAGATAAAACCTATTTTCACATTGAACTTGTGGGGTTGCAGAAACCCGATGATGAAGAGACCCTTGGGAGGAGAATACCACTCTGAATCGCTGTATCTGGGAGACCCTTTTAGGTGAGCAGTAAGAATGCTCCAGATGTATGGCAAGGTGAGGAATGCTCACACCAGACCCAGGGTTCGCAACCGGGGTGCTCAAGCTGGGCTGATTCTGCCCTCAAGGGAAATGTGGGAACAGCTAGAGACAGTGTTGGTTGTCACACCTCAGGGAGGCAGGGAGAAAGAGGCTGCTTCTGGCACCAAGGACCAGTGGGGCTGCTAAACAACCTACAACGCAAAGGACTGCCTCCCCCAACAACAAAGAACTCTCCAGTCCCAACGTCAACAGCACCAAGGCTGAGGGATGCTTCCTCAGATAAACCCCATCCCTGCAGCCATCTCCAGAGCCCTAACCATCCTATCTGAAATAAATATCTGCTACCCCTCTTACCAGGCAGTTACCCTGTCACACAAGTCTACTTATCCTGTGTGTGTGTGTGTATGTTGTGTGTGCTTGGTTGCTCAGTTGTGTCCAACTCTTTGCAACCCCATGCATTGTAGCCCTCCAGGTTCCTCTGTCCATGGGATTCTCCAGGCAAGAACACTGAAGTGGGTAGCCATTCCCTTCTCCAGGGGATCTTCCCAACCCAGGGGTCGAACCCACGTCTCCTGCATGGCAGTCGGATTCTTTACCAGCTGAGCCACCAAAAGTTTACTTATCCTGTGAGCAATATCAAACATCAAATACATATGACAGGCAAATCCTCTATCCTCAGAGTAGCTGGCTCTTCTCCCAGCAGACGTCTTAAGGGCACTCCTCAAGACCCAAAAAGTAGATTCTTTCACAACAATTACAGTAAAAGCAACACACACACAGGAGCAGCCATGTTTAAAAACCTCCCCAATTGTCAGGTAGATGCAGAGGCAAAAATAGCTGCACAGTTAGGCTGGCCCATGCATTTCCAAAATATTCCAAAGAGAGAAAGAGGGAGAAAGAACAAACAAGATAACTCCACAACCAAAACTAGATTTTCCCCCAGGGCTCTCTCATAGCTAAAACCAGTCCCATCACTCTGAGTTGTCTTTCATTTTTTAATTGTAAATACCATAAACATGTAAGAAAAGGGGGGAAAGGTAAATATAGAATTTCATGAATGAAAACAAACCCCTATGTAACTACACCTCGGGTCAAGAAATGGAACCATGTCCAGTGGTATCTCCTTGCCAGACATGACTCTCCCATGCACAGAGCAAAAATACGGGTGCTATTTTGAAAGTTCTATCTTTACTCAAGGACTGGGATTTATTTTTATGTATTTACCACAAATACCAACTGCTGTGACTGCAAAGTGAACAGATTTGGGAAGGGGGGCTGTTTATGGAAACAAACTCATGGATTGTTAATTTACAAAAGCACGTAGGGGGAAAGGCATGGAAGGATGCCCGGAAATAGGGCGGAAAGCCCAGACTGGGGGCCTAGAGAGAAACTCGAGTCAGAATCTGGCACCCTGGGTACAGATAATCTTTCACGGACCACAAAATGACTTCCTGTCACACAATATCGTTGGAAAAACTCAATGGAATCACGTGTTTCAAGGGCGAGCAAAGCATCTCACATGTAGGAGACTACGGTCCACGGATACTGGGTTCCCTCTTCTCTCCTTGCCCGTGAACAAGGGGAAGATTGAAAAGGCCATGACTTTCGTAGGAGATTATGTGATTAGAAACTCTCCTAATTCCCAGTTCTCTAAACCCTTTCACGAAGAAGACGATGCAAACGCACTTTCAAGTTCTTCTGGTGACCTTGACAACGAGGCACTTAGACCAGACCTGGAGGCCCTCCCTCTGCTCCTGGCTCACATCCCGTGCCTCTCTGTCACTTATCACAAAGGTAAAGGCCTAAGTGGACTGTCAGGAAAAAACACCTCGCACCCCAGCGGGGAGCCTTTATCCATCTCTTTGAAGACCAAAAGCAACAAGGTGTGTTTATTTGTACTGGCTGCACACAGCCTCATCGACGGCTTAGGCTGCACGAAGCCCCTCAGTTCGTTTAAAAATAATAATAATAATAATAAAACCCACCTGCTCACATCACTAAGCAGATCACTCCAGGAGAAAAGGTCACACCCACACTCCTGGGTACACATCAGGGAAATCAAGCCTTTTCACTGACAGGTAGAAAAGGTCAGGGAGTTCCTAAAAAGTCAACCAGTAAGGAGGTGAGCCGTCTACCCCCCACAAGGCCTGCGCACCATCAGACATCCTTCAGCAGCCATGCATTTAAACCCACTGAGCCCACCTCGGCAAAGAAAGCTGGACCTCAAACAGCCTGAGCCTTTCTCACCGGATACATTAAAAAATAATAACAGTTGAAATCGATGCTTCACTTCCCTAACACAAACAATAAAAACAAAGGAAGGAAAAAATATACAAACACATGCAAAGGTGTCTGAGAAGGTTCCTGAAAAATAGAGGCCTCCAGATTGCTCTTGAAATGTCAGTGTCCTTCCAGTCCTACAAAGGCCTGAAGCCCAGACTAGGCTCCGCTCTGACCCCGAGTTTCTTCACAGACTATCAAAGGGAGAAAGAAATCCAAAGTGCCAAAGCACTGGCATTTATCAGCTTTCTTATTTGATCAACTTCCCAAAAGAGCATGGAGGTGGAGGATATGGGACAGAAGGACAGGGTCTTTGGCCCACTACGAACTGACCTACAATGCAGGCTTCAGGAGACATGACTGGCCCTGTTCTCGGTGACAAGTTAGGGCAAAGTGGAATCCCTGCTAGAAGGGTGATACTTAATATAACAGGAAAAATGCACACACTTCACCCTGCCTAGAGCTTTCTAAACTAGTAACTCACTGTAAAGGTGAGTCAAAACCACACAAGCCCAGGAAACACAGATAACAGACAGCTAGGTGTTTGGTGACTACCACCTCCATCCTTCCCTCCCCACTATGACTGTTGTTCAGTCGTGGTCAACTCTTTGAACCCCATGGATTGTAGCATACCAGATTTCCCTGTCTTTCACTATTTCCTGGAGTTTGCTCAAACCCACTCTGACTTTTCTACTTATTTTAGCCCTATTTTACACATACACACATATTAACCAGTGCTGACCAGAGAAAGACAAAATTAACTTTACACTATTTTTACAGCAATGAAGACTCAACGAAAGCCACCCAGTACTAACTGGGAGATGTAATAAATAACAGATTCTACTGGGCCGCAGGCAGTTCCCTGAGGACATGCACAAGACCTGGCTTCTGGACTGTTCTACTTGGGTTTTTTCAGGGGACACACAGGGTCAGTGCAAATAGAAAGCAGCATGGATCTAGGCAGGTCTTTGTGTCTGAAATGTCCAGGAAACCTCCCAGTTCTAACAGCCTCCAAATAATCACTCTTCCTTACCTGTGACTGCCAACGTCCCCTGGGAACCCTCTCCCTGGGGTGGCTTAGTTCAGGACAAACGGACACTCTGACCCACACCTGGTTAAAAATCCACAGCAGCCACCAGCATTCCACCCTCCCTAGAAGCCGCAGAAAACCCACAGACATCTAAGCGGGAGTCTTGGAGAAGTGGGGATGATGTCATAGGTCTTAGAGTCGGGGAAGGCTACCCAGCAGATTCTCAGGATGGCCAGGACCAGGGACTCTGAAACAAGGAGGAGGGTTTGTCTTTCCTAGTGCACATCTGGCAGGGAGGGGGAAGCCTGGAATTAAGTGAGGCTCAACTTCCCCAACAAACACACCCCCAAAGATACTTCCACCTCAAGTAGCTAGAAGTATCTGGAGAATCGAGCATGAATTAGACATGTAGATGGCACCAACTTCAAGCAAGCCAGCTTCTTGATGAAGAAAGTTCACGCTGTCCTGTCATCTACTTTCCCTCGCACCAGCTGCCCAGAAATAAATATGGGGGGGTCAAGGGCCTGCTGACCCTAGGAGGGGCAGCTGACAGCTGTGCCCAGAGGGCAGGGGCCGGGGAACAGCTCCGGGCTGGAATCTGGAGCGCGTCCACATCAGCAGAAAAGTTCCAGGGAACGTCACGCTGCTCCTGAAGACCTCAGGGTGCACATGCTAAAGGCGATGGCAGGTTCAAAGGGCGGCAGATGAAGCCCGTGCCCTCTCCCAGGGCATCTTGCCGGACAGGTCGTCCACCGTAGGGAAGCAGAGGTGATCAGATGATTTAAATAAATGTCCTGCTCCCAGAATCAGTGGGAAAGATGAATACTTGCCAGGTCCGGCACTGCTTCATCTCCCTTTGCCCAAACCAAACACAGTCCCAGGGAGGAATGGATGGGAAGGGCGATACCACCCGCCCCGCGGACCACGTAGGAAACTGAGGCATGGGGGTGCACACAAGAGAACCCAAAGGGGGCCTGGGGAGGCTATCGCAGCACCCAGCCCCCGCGTCTGGGATGCTGGGATCAGGGAAGCCTTCTCTCCTCTCCCCACCCTTCTTCCTTTCTTCTACACAACACACAACACACACACACACACGCACGAACTCTCCAGCTACGCCCAATAGGGGCAGCTGCCGGGCTCCCCAGGGCCGGACTGCACACAAAGCCCCGCCCGTGCACACACCACACAGCACAAGCCGGCGCGCACGCCCACACAATAGGACGGCGCGCACCCCGCCGCGGCCCCTTCGCCGGGGTCCCGGCCAGCCCGGCGCCGGGGTCCGCCCTCTGTGCACATCCGCGCCGGGAGACGCAGCCCGGGCCAGGGGAGGGGGCACGACCGCAGCCCCGCCGCCGCGCCCCGCGTCCCGCAGAAAGTTCTCCGGACGCCCCCCGACTCACCCGCGGCGCTGCTCAGCAGCAGGCACAGCGGCCCCAGCAGCCACATGGCGCGGCCGCCGCTCCCGCTGCCCGGCGCCGTCGCTGCCCCCGCGGCCTCGGCGACGA